>JAULCA010396340.1:0-11908 GCA_032360845.1 Crassadoma gigantea
TTAAAATGGCGTCCGCTCAGGTGAGAAATTTTGAACGATTGTAAACCGAGGACTCGGGCTAGAATGCACACTGATCACAAGCCCTTTCACCTAGCATGATAGCATAAGCTAGTGGGCTTCGCCCACCAGCTGAAAAATGACAGGGTTTGAAGTTGGGAGTCTCTCCTTTGCAGTCTTCAAAGGAAAGGTATCAGTCTAGCGATTGGTCAGTTTTTTTTTACCTGAGACCAAATCTTCATGCCTTCAATTTTGCTATGACATATTCCAGGGGTGTAGAGAGTGAATGTAAACGTAACCCCTTGATATCAAGGTTGGCTTACCCCATGGCACCATCAAAATAGACAGCTTTCCTCTCAATGACATCAATAATACCCTCATGATCCTTCTCCAATCCCACTGGTAGGTGTAACAGAGCAGCGTTGTGTTTCAGCTTTGATCTGGAATATCCAAATAAAGATAATTATTTCAAAACATATCTCAAAGATTTCTACTCAAACTATTTAGTTAATTTACAATACTGTAATTTTACTTGTTCGAAAACCATAATAATAAGATTATATTGTGAAAGTAATCTCAAAAAAAAGATTGACTTTAGCTACCATAAATATAATAAGGGTCCGGAACAAGATTGTCCATTATCTTTGAACTACCACAAGCTTTTTCACTTGGCTGAAATAAAATACTATCAGTTTCTGGCTTTGGAAGTCTGTTCTCTAATGCAGTATTGAATACACTAGTCTGTACATTACACACAATGATAATGCCAGCCCCTTGTCTCTTCTCTACTTGACATGATCAACTACCCTGTAGTGCTGGCCCCTACTGGCCCCTTACTGGCCCTAGTCTGTTGTTTACTCAAGATGATAAAATCCTTTTTAAGGGTTCACCCGACTTATGGTCTGTTCCCTACCTAATTTGATCGACCACTCTAAAAGGGTTGGCTCCACCACGGTCCAGCTTGTTCACAAAGGCCAAACAGGGGATGTTATATCTCTTCATTTGTCTGTTTACTGTGAGTGTCTGGGACTGGACTCCGCCAACCCCACACAGCACAAGAACAGCACCGTCGAGGACCCGCAGTGCTCGCTCCACCTCCACAGTGAAGTCTATGTGACCAGGCGTGTCAATGATATTGATGTTGTGGCCCTGCCACATCACATATGTTGCGGCCGACTGAATAGTTATACCACGCTGTCTTTCCAGTTCCATAAAGTCCATCTTGGCTCCAACAGCATCTTTACCTTTTACCTGAGAGGTAAATGTCTATATTTTGGACAGGTCATGATCATCTATAGATAGATTGTTGTTTGTGGGGTATTTAGTAAAATTTAATCAGTCTACTAAAAATGCTATCCTTAGGCCTAATATCATCCTCCGATTCTTTTTCTGGCCAGAACCTCCCATTCCTTCACCACGATTTACCAACTTACTTGGAAAAAATATTCATTATTCTTGGAAATTCTTAAATGGCGTTGACATTATGTCTGGAAATGAAAGTAAAAATACTGCCCTCTGGTGACGGTAATTTTAAAGTACTGTGTTTGTTTGACCAGACTCTTGAATTACAAGTGATCAAGTTGAACAAGACTAAAAATTCTACACCTCAGGGTATAACTTCCATATCTGACACTACACTTACATCTGATCTACTTTTTTTTATTTTTCAAGTCAAATGGATGGAACAAGTTTCTGTTGGTGCATAAAAATTAGAACTTCAATACATTATGATACTAGTAATATGTTCATGAAGATACAACGCCTGAAGGTTGATTCGTTTCAATTTGTTTTTTTGAGATTATATATTTGAATTGGGTGTCGATCTGATACCTCATGCATTTCAGCCAGTCTTCCTGTGTAGAAGAGGAGTCGCTCTGTCAATGTGGTTTTTCCAGAATCAATGTGGGCAGAGATTCCAATGTTCCGTATTTTAGTAACATCCTCCATGACTTCCTGAAATTATAATCAAATGAGATTTTAATTTGATTGAAAATTCAAAACTAATAGTCTAATGCACTCATACGTTTTATACACAGTAACATCTTTTCAATACAATTTCTACTCCAGTTTGTTTTTAACAAATTTTAAGTTATATTTACAGTTCAAAGTAATTATAAACTACCTTATAAATTTTATTTCTAGCTTAAAAACTCTAGATAATATATATATAGTTTGGTTTGGTTTTATTTTGTTTAACATCCTATTAACAGCTAAGGTCATTTAAGGACGGCCTCCCCTGCGTGCAAGATGCAAGGTGTATTTTGGGAGGCTGCGATATGTTTGTGTATTGTCTCCTTGTGATAGCGCGGAACTGATACCGACTTTATAGTGCTACCTCACTGAAACATACTGCCGAAGAGACCCAGCAGGACATTCCACCCGGTCACATTATACTGACAACGGGCGAACCAGTCGTCCTACTCCTAAATTGCTGAGCATTTACCAGGAGTAGAAACTACCATGTTTACAGACTTTGGCATGTCTTGACCAGGGGACAGAATCCAAAGCCTTCCTCACAGGGGCGAACGCTCAACTTATGGCTAAAAGTGAGGCATTGTCAAGGAGACATAAGGAAGAAAGTTGTTTAGAAAGAAGAGAAAAGATAAGATCCCGTACTTAGTCGCCTCTTACGATCATGCAATGGCGGCAGCAGGTACAATTCTTACGCCCTACCTGCAGGAACATATATATATATATATAAGACTTTCATATATATATATATATAAGACTTTCTTTCATGTTAATTTCCAAATTTTCTATACGATATATATTTTTATGGCGTCAAGACTTTTTAAAGGAAATTTAGAATTCCATCATTAAATTTTTTACTGAAAAACACTAACAGAAAGACGCTTACTTTAAAGCAGTACAGATCGTTGTGCAATTAACAAGTAAACCGTAATATCCTTTGATATACATATGATAAGCTACAGTTATATTAACCTGGTAAATGAACAACAGTAGGGTTGAAAATATACTTACATGTGTTTATTGTGTACCTGACCATATGAATTACAGTAAAACATTACAAACATATGTTCTTAATAGTAAAAGTATTTTACTAAGTGTATTTCAGACACTGACTTTATTTTTAAATAACAGACTCTCTTTTAACGACCTGTTTAATAAAATTGTATGAAACAGCTTTAACTTACGCCAAAAGTCCTGCCTCCTGCATACGATGCTGCCTGAATAAAGTTGACCTGCAATACATATATATATAAATAAAAATATTGATTCATCAAAAAGATAGGTGAATTCTCATGCCAAATGCAGTTGATCTAGCAAATTAATATAAGATCAGCTGGTAATCTAATTACTTTAAGTCTGTCACAAAACAAATCTTGTTATATTCCCACTTTTAATGATGAAATAACATTAACTTTAAAGATAAACTACACTTCCTATTTTGGATAACTTACTTTATGTTAAACATCTACATGGGCATACTATACAGTTTGTACATTACAGTTCATCATATGCTTAATGCTATGACTTCAGTGTATATACATATATAGTTTCCTTATCTAATATTTTGTATTCACAGTTTTATTTCCATTCTTATTCCGATATATGTTGTATTCCACAGTATCTACATGTACTAGCTATCTTCTGTTGAAAGCAAACGCCAATACCAGGTAATTTACCGGAAATTATTTTGACTCAATTACCCAACCTTTTGAGGCACCTTTGATTATACCTAATTAGCTATTATATCATCAAGTGTTTTAATATGTATCTTTAATTTACAAAGAAAAAATAAATGCATTTTTTTTAAAATGTAGACAAAATTAGGGAAGGGACTTAATTGCAGACACCAATCTGGTTCCCAGGACATTTTCCAAAGTGTGGAGGGGGCTTATTTGCAAGAGGGGCTTATTTGCAAGAGGGGCTTATTTGCGGTAAAATACCTTATCCTCAATTGGAGCAGATTATATTATGGACTTCCCACTCTTCGTAATACACATGTTTTTCTTGTCGTATTTTCGTGTCGTCAGTTCCGTATTGCGTATCGGACATTTCATTACCGTAGTGTAAATTATAGTAACACCAGGTATACATAAACAATAATACACGTGCGTGACGATATGTCAACACCTGATATCAGGATTTAACTTGGAAATGTGTAATCACACGTACTTCAGAAATAAAGCTTATGATACAAAGACAGAAATTAACTCACGGGAAGACAATGACATCAGATCAGACGACTTCAAGAAGGTCGTATATGAGGCGCATGGAATGCAGACTGATGTGTTTTGTTTACCGTCCTCACCTGTATGTATTTCACCTGTATCACATGCTAACAGTAGTTCACAAACTTTTGGTCGCTACGACTTTTGTTGTCCAGCAAATTACGCTCTGTCAGATAAATCGTTTCACAAATGCTATTGCAATAACTCTGTAAGATAGAGTGGTTTGTAAAATATCAAGATCCCTGTAAAATGCAAGTGCATGTGTGTGCACGTCATAACGGCATACCATGCATGCTATGGCCTATATGGTTACATATACCATGCGTAAGCGGGCTATGGAATTATGTCCAAAGTGTATATGATTGAGAGTAATTTTGTTCCATTAAACAGTTAATTAACAATAAAATTTAGCAATTTAATTTATATCCGTCGTTTTTAATATAGTAAAGAAAATAAGTGTCATTGTATAAATTCTATCCCTCTGCAAAAAGTTCCGGTTTTTTTCGAAGTAGACAACTCTCATCACGATCAAAATTATTGAAAAATGTAAAATAAATGAATTATAAAAACTTTGTGTGTATTTGGTTCAATATTCCACTCTTTTTGTATGAAACTATGTGTCCTATTTGTTTTTAGTTTCTATTTAGTAACTTTTATCCATGCAATTTCAATAAAAAACAATTTTTTGTAACATGTTGTGGATATTTTATGATAAATAAAATATTTGTAGGGTTAATAAGCAATGTTTCTTTTCATCATTTTATTGCTGTAATAGTTTTGAACAATGCTACACACTCAAAAAAATGTGAAAGTGATGAATTTGACAAAAATTCAATATTTTGGTATTTTTTACAAAAAAGTCGCCAGTTTATCGGAATGCTTAGATTTTCATAAAATCATCTAGACATAGTGATATAACCATTATGTAAAACTTTCATTGGATTCAGCTGGATAATTGCAAAAGTGTGGAGCCTCCTTAAATGTTTCTGCTTTAATTTTCTAACAATATCACTAATCTTAAGTTTGCAAATATATTTTTAATCTCTTAATTTTCTTGTACAGTTTCAGCAAGGGTACAAAATTGGGAATATAATTGTAACAGGAGAGGGAAAATGCACAGCAAGACCAGGGTTTGAACCCGGGACCTTCCGAAATCCAGACAGAAGCTACCTGGTCAATGGTGATTGACCCGGTCCAGTTCCACTACGTCATTGTATTGAGACATAGGACATACTGTAGCGAGTACATTTAATGCTAGGGGGACGTAGTGGGAAGATAACTCTCAGCTACTTTTCTGTGCGACCCGATACACGGAAAACGGGGACGTTGGTTTGTATTGATAGAAGTGTTTTATTCAAGTAAGCATGTTGCCAAAATGTGTTATGTGGTATAATTATGTACGAAATCTATGTTTCAAATGTTGACAGTTATAAGAAATCACTTTTATAAATATTCGGAACGCTTGTCATTGCTTTGCTCAGTAGTTTAAGCTTTTCGTAGCAAAACCAACGTTTCACACATTTACTACAACTGAAAAAATAAACAGGCCCAAATTCTATACTTGTTGCGGTGTGCCTGCAAGATTTTCTTGTACATTAAAGATTTGAAGCGTAAACATTCATGAGTTATTTCCCTTGTGATGTTTTGTATATTACATCTGTTTCATATTTCTATACACTGAGTTATTTCCCTTACCATGCATACATGTCCAAATTGTTTGGACTTCTTTTTTTCTAAAAAAACATAAAATAATTGTGAAATGCACTAATGTAACGGTTCCTGACTTGGAGCATGGATATTTTATAGTTAAAGTGTCAGGGTTTGACATTTTTTATGCAGAATTCTCTCAATTAATATGGTATATTAAAATGATTGGATGGATCTTAACAGCAGTAGAAAAATTCCAAATTCTAGGGTATAAGGCATTACTTAACATTTCAATAGTCCTAGGCCAGGATTTTATGAACGGGAGGCGTAGTTACGGTTGACGATTTCACAATATCACGTCAACAACAATGGATACTAATCGCAGAGTCAAATACGGCGGAGAAACGAAATTTTACGGATCACTCATCGGATGGGGAAATCAGTATAAAAAGAAATCAGAGTATGTGTTTAATTAATGAATATGATAAATTCCTATATTCAATACAATATTAGCAGATTACGATGGTTTTGGGTGGGGGTTTTTTTTAAGGGGGAGGGGGGAACGTACGCCCATTACGCCCTCACCTGGACCCGCCCCTGTTAAGAGATAAGGCTTTGATTAAATAATATTTACTACTTTTGTGAATTTGACAAAGTCTAAATGTAGAAAACAATTTTCAGTCAGACAGTATATCTCAATTTACTGTCAGGATTTCATACACCTGTGGTTACAGTGGTGTTGTGACCAGGATGTCGCATAAGTGCCCTCTGATAATATCACATACAGTAGTTCATATTATGTTCCAAGATGACCAAAACAATATGCACGCGTAGCGGAAGCCGATTAACACATGCTACATGCATACATGGACACCGGCTTTCGTAACAAATAAAAATCGCAGTCATCTCAATGTCGTGTATGTTACAGGCACTCACATTTGACAGTCTGGAACATCCTACCCCACGTAAACAGGAACATGTTTTTGCAACTGATATTAATTTCATTTTCATTCAATGTTGTTCAAAATTACGTTGACATTGATTCGGCACATTCGCTTTCACATGTGCACCGGAAGTAGTTTATAATACAATGCGCATGTCTGAGCCAGCACAGGCCAAGGCGTTATGGAGAAATACACATATCCAACAAAACCGAAAACTTACAACTTTTTTTTTCATAAAGAAACTACTTTTTTTTCAACTAGACCGTTAGTACAAGAATATCATTATACTGAGATGAGTAACTCAATATCTCGATAACTAAGTGTTTCATCTTAACCTTTCACCTCTGGCACTGGTTGACTCTGTTCGACAGTTTCTTGACTTTACCTTTATCTGAAGGAAACACTGCAAAGAGTATACGAATATTAATCCGACATTTTGTAAACAACGGGAAAGAGGTTGTTATAACGGCACGTCATTGTACTGTCATCCTAATGATATGATTTTCATGGTTTGAAGTTGACTTGAGGACCTAAGAGGTCCTCAAAAGTTGTCACGTCCTGAACAGAAAAAGGTAAATTACTGTAAACCTTTAACATAGTAATAATCATATTGTCGATTCGCTGACTATAACAGGAACAGCTGACCAACGTTTCCTGTAACAGTAGGCATACAGTACAGTAGGGCCTACTGATCATGAACGTTCGCAAATGATCAGGCTTTAGATCACTTAATTCTTGTATTTCGGTTTGTCCTGTACATGTGTAACAAAGTCTTGTTTGAGCCGAAAGATTAGTCTGTCCCGTGTGTAACCTGCAAGTCTGTTATGTAATTACCTCGTCCTGCATGTTACTCCTATAACATAAGAGGCCGCTGGTCGGCCTTTTTTCTATCGAATATTATTTTGCTGTCTGCGACATGGCGCCTGTCAAAAGTTTCTCGCCGTGTAAAACCTCTAACATTGTTGGGGTACCTGTATGTAAGTCTAGGTCTTGTCATGTATGGGTGTTGTCTGTATCCATATAAGTAAAGCCTTATCTTAGTAGTGTACTCTCTTGTGTTTAACTTTGTCCAGTGCATGTGTATGTAGCATTGTCATGTGTGTATTGTTGTCCTGAATGTACTTTTGTTCTGTATGTAGTCTAGATCTTGACCTGTGTTTAGTCTAGATCTTGTCCTGTGTGTAATTTGTACTGTGTGTAGTTTTGTCCTTTATGTAGTCTTGTCCTGTGTGTGGTCATGTCCTGTGTGTAGCATGTCATAACTTTGTCCTGTTTTTGTAGTGTTGCCATGTGTGTAGCTTTGTCATGTATGAAGTCTTGTCTTGTGTAAAGTCTTCTCCTGTGTGAAGCATTGACCGAAATATAAAGACTTATCTTGTGTGTAATCTTGTCTGGCATGATGTCTTGACCTATATAAGAAATTCTGTCCAGTGTATGTAGCATTGTCCTGTGTGTAGTTATGTCATGTGAAAAATCTTAGCCTAGGCTTGTACTGTTTAATTTGTAGTCCTGTGTGCAGACTTGTGCAGTGTTAATTCCTGTCCTGTGTCAAGTGTGTAGTGTTGTCCTCTAGAAGTGTTATCCTGTGTGTTGTCTCTTCCCATGTGTATAGTACATATATATACTAGTCATGTCCATTGTATATGTAGCATTGCCATATGCACAGTTCTGTCCTGTATGTGATCTTGTCCTGTGTGTAGTCTAGATCTTGTACTGTATGTAATTCTATCCTGCATAAAGCCTTGTACTGCATGTTGTCCTGTTCAGTGTATGTGGTATTCATGTGTGTAGATATGTCCTCTAAGTAGTCTTGTTCAATGTGTAGTCATGTTTAGTGTATGTAGCAGTGTACATGTCATGTGTGTAGTTCTGCCCTCTGTATGTAGTATTGTTCTGTGTGTAATCTTGTCCTGTATATATTATTGTCCTGTGTGTAATATTGTCTTTTGTTAAGTTATGTCCTGTATGTAAAGTCTTGTCTTGTATGTAGTCTTGTCATCTTTTTAGTTCTGTTATGTGTGTAGTCTTGTCCTGTTTATAGTCTTGTCCTAAGTCATTCTGTATGTATTCTAGTCCTGTATGAAGTCTTGTCCTGTGTGTAGTCTTATCCTGTATGTAGTCTTGTCCTAAGTTGTCCTGTTCAGTGTATGTAGTCTTGGTCTAAGTTGTCCTGTTCAGTGAATGTAGTCTTGTCCTGTGTGTAGTCCTGTCCTGTGTGTAGTCCTGTCCTGTGTGTAGTCCTGTCCTGTATGTAGTCTTGTCCTATATGTTGTCTTGTCCAGTATGTAGTCTTTTCCTGTATGTAGTCTTGTCCAAAGTTGTCCTGTTTAGTGTATGTAGTGTTTCCTGTTTGTAGTCCTGTACTGTATATAGTCCTTTCCTGTATGTAGTCCTGTCCTGTAATTGTATATATGTAGTCCTGTCCTATATGTAGTCTTGTCCTCTATGTAGTTTTGTCCTCTATATTGTCTTCTCATGTATGTAGTCATGCTCAGTGTATCTAGTCATGTCATGTGTGTAGTCTTGTCCTATGTGTAGTCTTGTCCTGTATGTAGTCATGCTCAGTGTATGTAGTCTTGTCCTGTGTGTAGTCTTGTCCTGTATGTAGTCATGCTCAGTGTATGTAGTCTTGTCCTGTGTGTAGTCTTGTCCTGTGCGTAGTCCTGTCCTGTATGTAGTCTTGTCCTGTATGTAGTCCTGTCCTGTATGTAGTCCTGTCCTGTAATTGTATGTGGTCCTGTTCAGTGTATGTAGTTCTTTCCTGTATGTAGTCCTGCCCTGTATGTAGTCCTGTCCTGTATGTAGTCTTATCCTGTATGTAGTCCGTTCCTGTATGTAGTCTTGTCCTGTATGTAGTCTTGTCCATGTAGTCTTGTCCTGTATGTAGGTTTGTCCTGTATGTAGTCCTGACCTGTATGTAGTGTTTTCTTGTATGTAGTCCTGTCCTGTAATTGTATGTAGTCCTGTTCAATGTATATATGTAGTCTTGTCCTGTATGTAGTCCTGTCCTGTGTGTAGTCTTGTCCTGTATGTAGTCTTGTCCTGTATGTAGTCTTGTCCCGTATGTAGTCCTGTCTTGTATATAGTCTTGTTCTATATGTAGTCTTGTCCTCTCTGTAGTTTTATCCTGTATCCAGTCATGTCCTGAATCACTGTGTAGTCTTGTCCTGTATGTATTGTTTTCCTGTATGTAGTGTTTTCCTGTATGTAGTGTTTACCTGTGTGTAGTCTTGTTCTGTATGAAGTTATGCTCAGTGTATGTAGTCTTGTCCTTTATGTTGTCTTGTGTTAAGTTGTTCTGTTTATGTATGAAGTCCTGTCCTTTTTATAGAATTGTCAGGTGTTTATAGTCCTGTCCTGTAATTGTTTGTAGTCCTGTTCAGTGTATGTAATCCTGTCCTGTGTGTAGTCTTGTCCTCTATGTAGTCTTGTCCTGTATGTAGTCTAGTCCTGTGTGTAGTCTTATCCTGTATGTAGTCTTGTCCTGTGTGTAGTCTTGTCCTGTATGTAGTCTTGTCCTGTGTGTAGTCTTGTCCTGTATGTAGTCCTGTTCAATGTATATATGTAGTCCTGTCCTGTATGTAGTCTTGTCCTGTGTGTAGTTTTGTCCTGTATGTAGTACTGTCCTGTATGTAGTCTTGTCCTGTGTGTAGTTTTGTCCTGTGTGTAGTCTTGTCCTGTGTTTAGTTTTGTCTTGTGTGTAGTTTTGTCCTGTGTGTAGTCTTGTCCTATATGTAGCCTTGTCCTCTATGTAGTCCTGTCCTCTATGTAGTCCTGTCCTCTATGTAGTCCTGTCCTTTATGTAGTCCTGTCCTGTATGTAGTCCTGTCCTCTATGTAGTCCTGTCCTCTATGTAGTCCTGTCCTCTATGTAGTCCTGTCCTCTATGTAGTCCTGTCCTCTATGTAGACTTGTTCTATATGTAGACTTGTCCTGTGTGTAGTCCTGTCCTTTATGTAGTCTTGTCCTGTGTGTAGTCTTGTCCTGTTTATAGTCCTGTCCTGTAGGTAGTCCTGTCCTTTTTTCATAGACCTGTCAGGTGTTTATAGTCCTGTCCTGTTAATAGTCCTGTCATGTATGTAGTCCTGTCCTATATATAGACATGTCCTCTATGTATTCATGTCCTGTGTGTTGTCTTTTCCAGTATGTATATAGTGTTTTCCTGTATGTAGTGTTTTCCTTGTATGTAGTCTTGTCCTGTATGTAGTTTTGTCCTGGATGTAGTTTTGTCCTGTATGAAGTCTTTTCCTGTATGTAGTCTATATTTTTTTCTGTATTAATTTTTTTTGCCTGATTAAAGGTCTGTCATATTTATAGGTCTGTCATGTGTGTAGACTTGTCCTATTTAGAGTCATGTCCTGTATGTAGTCCTGTCCTATTTATAGACCTGTCCTGTATGTACTCCTGTCATGTTTGTAATAGTTTCTTGTATGTATATAGTCTTATCCTCTATGTGGTCATGTCCTGTTTGTAGTCCTGTCCTGTATGTCGTCATGCACATGTCCTGTTTATTGTCCTGTCCTATATGTAGTCTTGTTTTGTATATAGTCTTTTCCTGTATGTGGTCTTGTTTTGTGTGTAGTCTTTCCTGTATGCAGTCCTGTTCTGTATATATGTAGTCCTGATCTGTGTGTGTACAGTGTCTTTTCCTCTGTGTGTGTACCAAGTCTTTTCCTGTGTAAAACATTTGTTTGTCCTTTTAAATGGTATATGTTGTCATAAGCTGTGATAAGACATTCATACTCTTAAGTATGTGTAGGACTACTTATCTATATGTGTGTATAGGACAACTTATGTATGTGTAGGACTACTAATGTATATGTAGGACTACTTATGTATATGTATGTGTAGGACTACTTATCTACATATATGTGTAGGACTACTTATCTATAAGTATGTACAGGACGACTTATCTATATGTCTGTATAGGACTACTTATCTATATGTATGTGTAGGACTATTTATCTATATGTATGTGTAGGACTACCTATGTATATGTATGTGTAGGACTACTTATCTATATATATGTGTAGGACTACTTATGTATGTGTATGTGTAGGACTACTTATGTATATGTATGTGTAGGACTACTTATGTATGTGTATGTGTAGGACTACTTATGTAT
>JAULCA010396562.1:3474-22160 GCA_032360845.1 Crassadoma gigantea
AAAGTTATTGCTTTAGGCCCAATAGTATATCTGAAGGATAAATGGAACTGCTTTGATGGTGTCATTGTATTCCTCAGCTTCCTGGAACTTGCATTGGATGGAGTGTCTGGACTTTCAGTGCTCCGTAGTTTTAGATTGGTATGTCTAAAAGGAATTCAATTCTGTGAAATGCAGTTTTCATAATAATTATCGAGCTAATGTAGATAAAATGTAAATGTTAAGACCAATAACAAATTCATCTAATCTGTAAATTTAATTTCAAAGTTATTTTCAAATCACCCAAATAGTTTCTATATTGTATCTTCAATCGGTTTTTTGAAACGTAATAAATGTTCAGATATTTTCGATATATATATATTCTTAAATATGAAGTATAACTTGCTTATTGGTGGATGATTTTGATGTTTAAATGATATCTTGAGTTGGTTATTTTTTTTTCTTTAATAGAAGCTTCCTTACTTATATAAAAGTTAAATAAATAGGTATTAATGTATATTCCTTGATATACACGATGTCTTGTTTATTGATGAATATGTCTATTGTCTATCATATTCACATAGTGTTGCATGTTATTTACATTTTCATTGTTATTTTTCGACAGTTACGTGTGTTCAAGCTAGCAAAGTCCTGGCCTACACTGAACATGTTGATAAGTATAGTGGCCAGAACAGTCGGCACCTTAGGAAACCTTACATTTGTGCTAGGTATTGTGGTATTCATATTTGCTGTGATGGGTCAGCAATTGTTCGCGGATTCATACAGAGACGAGTACGGTCCAAATGGGACCTACCATGACGAAGAGTTCCCAAGATGGAATTTTTCGGACTTTTTGCATTCATTCATGATTGTGTTCCGAGTACTCTGTGGAGAGTGGATTGAATCAATGTGGGGATGCCGACGTGTCGCAGGACTTCATTGTATTCCCTTCTTCCTGCTGACTATGGTGTTAGGGAATTTAGTTGTGAGTGTTATTTTATCATTTTACAAGTAAAAAAAAAATAAAAAATTTTGTACTTTTGTTGATACCTTGAATCGATTATTGTTTTATGTAATAGATTTTGCAATATTTATATAACTCCTGTCCTTTAAATAATTCATGCTCTAAAGTTGACTTTGATTTCAAATATGTACTATTTTTAATTGCTGATATTGTGGATATATTTTTTTGTGTCTTGGTTTTTACATGTCAAACAGAATATCTGCAACAGTATATATTCCTTTATAATGGAATAATTTAACCGTTGAAAGTTTCATATTTTTGTATATAAACATATTGTTAATTGCAGACTCATAAATATTCGTAGTTTATAAATATGCAAAACTCAATCGATGTCGTAGATGTTTTTGTAAAAGAAAACAAAAACTCAAAGGAATATCAACATTCATTACAATTATCAAAAGTATGCCGTGGAAGAATGCTGTCATTTTATGTACCACCAATCTATATAATGACACTTTCAAGCAATTGTTGTAAATGTTTTGTTTGAAAAAATCAAAATAAATTACATACCTTTGCTAATCTTAAAAAGATTACCCTTAAAAGATAATAAACTTTTAAAACGTTTAAAGGCTTTTAGCTGATGTTTCAGCAAACCAAAAAAATCATTCAAGCAATATATTGTATTCTTTCACATATATCTCAAGATATGACTGGTTTACTATGACTATATTGGTCTTATCATTAGGTACTGAACCTGTTTCTTGCTTGTTTGCTGAGCGCGTTTGGAGCAGACAGTTTACAGGATTCTGGTACCGAAGAGGCTGAACCAAATAAACTTCTAGAAGCAATCAGCAGGTTCAAACGGTAAGTTGGATAAAACCATTGTTTGTGATATTTCAATTCTTGCTGAAAAATTATCAAATTAACTGGGTTTCTGCATGACAAATATATATATATAAATAAATATTAAAATAGTATTTATGTAAGAATAAATGACCTTTGACCTAATTTTCGCGTTACCATCTTTTGTTGTAATAACATATTTACGATGGTCAAATTACGAATAACTCTAACGATGCTTATAAATACATGTTTTGATCGTACAAGATCAATTTTTCACGATGTGCTTGGATCTGTGAATTTTTTCTGCTGTTATAAAGGTAAATAACATATCATGGCCTTTTGGATATATACAAGTCTAGTCGAAACGAATCTTTTTCACATTTGTCATTATGTTGTCTTATAGTAAGACGTTTAATCTTAATTTTAAGAAAAACCGAAAATATCGAAAAAACTAGAGTTAAATATTGTAAAATTTTTACAAAAAGTGGAAATTTTGAAAATTTTTATCGATTTAAGATTTTTTGTTAATTTTTAAAATTTAATTTTGAAGATTAGGTATTACACGGACCTTGTGCGCTGATAGTTAGTTGTAATAAGAGTATTTATTTCATTATTTAATGGGTAAAATTCAAGTGTAATTAAGACTTATTGAGCAATTATTTATTGAGTGTTTTCATGAATTTTAATGTTGATGTTATTGCTAAACGTCATTCAGTTTTCTACATATATTACATTTCGGAAAACAAATGTTTCAGAGTATCAGATATTTTGACAACAAATGTTGGACTTAATTAGGTGAGATATGCAAATGCATTTAAAAAAATGTAGTACCATCTTGAGGCTTGAGATGTTAAATAAAAATGTGTATCTTTGTTCTTTTCAGCTTCGGCTCGTGGGTGAAAGTTAACATTATTGTATGTGTGAAGGTGAAAATGCAGCGTAAAAGTAAGCCACCAATCTTGCCGGTTGTGTCTCCAAGTCTGTCAAGGGTAGAAATCAACGGAAAAGAACCATTATCAGACGGACAGCCAGCTGTTACCCGTAACGGTAAACTGGAAAAGAGCCACGAGCTGCCCACTCCCACCGCCAACAAGCCTACAGGTCCTTTTTCACCCACTCAAATACCTCAAAATCTCTCAAGCAAAAATGTTTTAACCTCGACGGTTATCTCTCATTCAAGATGTTTATGTTTTTTCGCAATCTCTTTCTCTCTATCTCTGTTTCTATGGTAATTTACGTGTGTCTCTGAGCATTTCTCTCTATGTAACTGGCTATCTTTGTATCTCTGGTAATTTACGTGTATCTCTAAGCATTCCTCTGTACGTAACTGGCTATCTCTCGTTTTCGTTGTTTCTCTCTGTCTTTCATTGTTATAAATATAAAGAAATATATCGATTCTTGAACTTCTTCATCTCTCTATCTATTCAAGTAACTAAAACTCTCGCACTCTTCATTGTGTTTGTCTCAACATTTCTCCCATACTACATTGCATCTCGTTAATATGACTTTTTATTCCTCCCTCGCAGTCTTTATCTTATCTCTGATATCAAAACAAACGTTTCTCGTATTATACATAAGTCTCCTGCAGCCTAAGTTAAATCGTGTTTGACCTAGCATAATATACCTGTCTCTCAGTTTAACTTTGATTTCTCGTTTTTCATAATATCTATAGTATTAATGGTTTTTATTTCTTGGCTTTTTAAGTAGATATGACTATCTTGCAGTCTACTTTTTTTCTCGTATCTGTAAACATCTATATCTGTCCCTCAGTAAACGTTCTAGTTGATACATAGCTATCAATCAAATATTATTTTACTCTATCTCATTCTATATATTATTTGCAATTCATCACTATCTCTTTACCTCCGTTTCTGTTGATTTACTCTTTTATATATAAAATGCATATACAAGTGTATATATTTTTGTCTCCTTTTTCCTTTTTCTATATATCTCCCATTCTTTTACTCTGTCTCTGTCGGTCTGTCTCTCATTTTCTCGTTAATCAAATTTAATTAAAATGTCTTTCAATTGCCTGAATACGTGTATGCTTTTTTTGTTTTGTATTCCGGCTTTTTACACTAGTATTAGTCCATCCCTAGCATGATGATTTCTATAAAGATATATTCTGCTTCCTTTATTCCTCTCCTGTCATCCATTATTCTTTCTCAACACTTCTTCTGCACAGACATAATTTGTCTGCTATGATAGTTTACATCGCAATATTTTCAGTAATATTCCCACGCTATATTTTTATCTGGATGGCATTTAAATTGCACACAATACTGTAATTTCCAATTCACTTGTATTATTTTTTTATAAAGTCTCAAATGCTATATTGTTTGTAATATCCACTTTTCACCTAATTCTTATAAAACGTTGACATATTCTGTATCAACATTCAGCTTTCCCTTACGCTTTGGTACTTTTCTTCAAAATATTAAACTGATATAGTACAATAATAGTGTTATTTTAACAGGAATATTCAATTTAAATCATGCCGTCGAATGATAAGCGTTTTCCTCTTAAAATTGTAAATTTCTAACAAGAAAAATAAATGGAGGGAAAATCATAACGTTTAATCGGAAAAAAGAAAGATAAGAAAGTTACTACTATTTGATTTTAGTGATTGCTTATTACTAGTTCAATCATTTTAAATTTTAATGTTAATACATCGTAAAACAGGACACTCTCGCCTCTGTTTAATATTTTTCCTTTTGGCGTGGTCAGCAATTGTTATTTTGTCAGAGTAAAGTTTTTGAACAAAAAAGGAATCGAGTAAGATAATGGTGAATATATATAATACATACACTAACTTTCATATGTCAACATATATGATATATTTTCTTTTATAGTGGACAGTGCTACGATAAGCGTTACGGACATGGACAAAGTAAGTAAAATTTAAAAACACACAGCATGCATAATTAACTACCTACTTGTTTGAGTGTTACCTCTCCCGATATTCATACAACATTCACATTTGACAGTGATATTTAAGTTTTATAAACCCCTTCACAAAGTATTTAGTTATCGTTTTGTTGTGTGTGTGCTTCTTTCTGTCCGTCTGTAGTACAAATTTGCGTACAAATTATCCAATAAAACTCTCAACGAATTAACTTCATATTAACACCATAGAATGGTAATATAAAGGTCCATATCATATCAATATTGGTTTTGGTGGTCATCGGTCGCAGTTTAAGTATAGAAGGTCACGTTCAAATGCCACACTTAACCGCCTTTTTAAAGTAAATTTGTTGTATACAATGATATATCCTTATCAAATTTAGTTTATTTTTACATCATAACATGGTAATACAAATTTATTGAGTTCTATACCTAATTAGATTTCGGTGGTCATGAGTCAAAGACAAAATGTTCATGTTGCGGAAATAGATCTCACTTGACCATATTTGAAATGAAAAGCTTGTTTGTAAGATATCAAATCTATCATTGTATTGTTGAACTATGATTGATTGATATAAGTTGATAACTCGTTTCACTTTGTTTAAAATAAACGGGAAAATCCTTTTCATTATCAATTGCGTCGCCCCACCGCCACTATTAGTAATAGGATTCAAATAGGTTTTACTGTATTGTCATTGTTTAATAGTTGTTATTCTCAAGATATATTTGAAATATCGTGTTCGTTTTTATATCTTTACTTTTTCCCATTAACTAGCAATCAGAGTCCTCTACCAGACCTGCTAGTCGAGCAACCTTGAAAAGTCATAAAGATATGGATGGTAGTTCCTCAGGTTCCTGTTCTACACTCTCGGACGATGCAAAGGAGCGCCTGAACATGGTCGACGCAGAAGGTGACCCAGAGATCAATGAAGTAGATGTTGTTTTTGCAAATTACCCGGATGATTGTTGGTGTCAAATATGCAGAAGGCATTGTGGATGTTGCATTCGCTTTGAAAATTCTGACACAGGAAAAAAGTGGTGGAACATTCGATGCAAAGCGTTTGCTATGGTTGAGCACAACTACTTTGAAACGTTCATTATCATCATGATCTTGGCCAGTAGCTTAGCATTGGTAAGATTCGCATAGCTAATTCAAAGTTTATTATCATTTTATTTTAATTCTAGCAATTGCCGTAATGCTAAACCTGTCGAGACTCTATTCTATAACCTAAACAATGAACAACATAAAAAGTGATGGCGTCGCATACCGCAGCGTTCGGCACATTCAATTTGTAATTCTAACTTCTGATTGTTTAAAATGTTCGACAATAAAATTAAAGCGCAATGTTGTGAATATTAATCTTTTATGATTGAACAAGTTTTGTCTGTTGTTTAAAATTAAATTATAAGGGAGATTTAAGATAAATACCGAAACAGTCTGTGGGCATAAAACCGTTCCGTATCGTATCAACCCTAAACAATCTTTGTTATTCCTGAAATAATATCTTTAAGTGCCATCACTCACTTTTAGCTCATGATTTGACCAAAATATAGGTTCATGTTGATGCTGCCTATTTCTAATATTTATACAGAAATGTTCATTTTTTGAGGAATTAAGCCGATTGAACGCTTTGACTTACCATATGACCCCCAGACTATAAGTACTTTTATGTACGAAAATAACTTGCTTTCCACTGGAATTGATTTACTTTGTACATGTTTGGAAATATAGTTGAACTGTTAAAGTAAAATATTTCGTTGTTATCCCTTATTATTCTGGTCGCTGACGTTCCATGATGTTTCTTTTTGACAGGCGATTGAGGATATATACCTACCAGAAAGGCCTATCTTGAAAGCAATATTATACTACATGGATAAAGTGTTCACTACAATCTTCATCCTGGAAATGTTCATCAAATGGCTAGCCTTTGGATACAAGAAGTACTTTACAGACGCGTGGTGTTGGCTTGACTTTGTCATTGTTCTTGTGAGTTGCTGGAGATTCATTTATTTCCCCCATTTTTCCACACTTTCGATCAGAGATAAATATTTCTGTCTTTCCTCAGGATAGATTGAGGAATTCCCTGCAATAGCAATTGCATTGACATAACGTCAATAGTAGTAGATTACGGAAGATAACTCCGATCTGCTGGAAATTTTGATATAAATGTTTGCGTTTCGTGAAATTACCACTTGTATTCTATGTTAGAGAAAAGAGTAGAAGTAAGAAAAAAATAAAAATCTCAACCTTTGGGTAGGAGTCTTTAATGTCTGGCCCTCGACAGAGCCTCGGGCTAGAAAGTCAAGAATCTTACTATTCGAGTTTATATGTTTCTGTCTTCTATGTTAGTTTATTTATCAAGTTATTCAGTGAAAACGAAAATCGAATAATTGTAACTGACATAAGATACTGCTTTATTTGTTTGAAACAACTTTTATAAAAAAAATCTGGACTATAATCATGGACAAGGAATTACCAATGCTTGGTCCTTTTATTTGTTGTTTCTATTATTTTTATAATATCTTTGATATGTCAAAAATGTTCAACATTTGTATAAAGTAGGTTTATATATATACGTATACTAGTATCACACTCGATACATACCACTTAAAAATCAGCATTTAAATGGTGCTGGCTAGTTCTACATTGACTAGCACTTAAGATATCTGCTTGAATTTTGCCCAATTAAGGAAGCCGTTTGGTACCGCCAAAATATTACACCTGTGTTTTGTTGGCTTTCTCTACTTTGGCTCTACTTCTCTACTGCTTGCTCTTCTCTTTCAAATATCAAGCAATATAAAGATAGAAGCCTAGTTGCACCACAGTTCAGTTATGTCACCGATATTTTCTTTTCTTTTCAGATTTCCCTGGTGATGCTCGTGGCTGAATTTATGGGAACTGGTGAGGTTGGAGCCTTTAAAGCAATGAGGACCCTAAGAGCTCTTCGTCCCCTCAGAGCTATATCTAGATGGGAGGGAATGAGGGTAAGCGACTTAAAGACAAATCGTTGAAGTTTTAGTAGGCAGTTTATAATCTGTTCTTAAAATATACAAAATGTTTTGACCGAATGAACATCATTTACAGATATTTCATTTATTTACGGAATTGATATTTGCCTAGCCTGCTATCAATATTCAATCAATCCGCTTTACCACCCACTGAAGTTACCGATTCGGTCATAATCTCGTGTTGCACTACTGCTAGTGATACAAAGAGACTGTAGACACATCCGTTAGTGACACCGTGTTAGTGACATCGTGTTAGTAACACCGTGTTAGTGACATCGTGTTAGTGACATCGTGTGACAAATTCGTTAAGGACACCGTATTAGTGACATCGTGTTAGTGACACCGTGTTAAGGACACCGTGTTAGTGACATCGTGTTTGTGACACCGTGTAAGTGACATCGTGTTAGTTACGCCGTGTTAAGGACATCGTGTAAGTGACATCGTGTTAGTTACGCCGTGTTAAGGACGTCGTGTTAGTTACGCCGTGTTAAGGACACCGTGTCAGTGACACCGTGTAAGTGACTTCGTGTTAGTGACACCGTGTTAGTGACATCGTGTTTGTGACGCCGTGTTAAGGACACCGTGTTTGTGACACCGTGTTAGTGATATCGTGTTAAGGACACCGTGTAAGTTACTTCGTGTTTGTGACACTACGTTAGTGACATCGTGTTAGTGACACCGTGTTAGTGACATCGTGTTTGTGACGCCGTGTTGGTGACATCGTGTTTGTGAAAGTGGTTAAAGAGTTATGGTCTACACTAAAGCTATCATCGTTTGGTCACGTTACAAGTCAGTGCTACATGTAATTCGACTTAATAGGTCATTTCGTCATTGTTTGATTTCGTAACAAGTCTTTGTTAACTCGACTTAATGGGTCATCTCGACACGATCAACAGTTAATATTATGTGGTAGCTATAGCTATCACCTTTCGTCATAATTTTTAAAAATCAATTATTTGCTTTTGCTGTTCGTTGGCAAAAGTTCATATTATGGCATTTTCAAAAAAGGAATTAATTCTGCTTACAAGGGGTATAATTTGGTCATATATGTGATAAAAGGAACCTTTACCAATACTGTTTAAATATAAGTTTTATTTCATTTGTCTAATAGAAAAAAGCAAAACAAAAACAACAGAAAAAATCAACAAACAAAACAAAACCATCCAATATATTTATAGAAAAGTTCTTTTCTTTTTTCTTCAAAAATACAATGTGATTATGTGTAGAGGAAGTTATATTTATCGAAAATTAAGGGGTATTTTTTATATTTTTTTACTCTGTTTGCAGGTGGTCGTCAACGCTCTGATCAAAGCTATACCTTCCATTTTCAATGTGCTGCTTGTATGTCTTGTCTTCTGGTTGATCTTCGGTATTGTCGGAGTGCAGTTTTTCTCTGGAAAATTTCATAAATGTATCGATTTAGAGGGTGTGAAGGTGTTACCATCAGTTATTCCGAACAAGACTGTTTGTAATAACACCGAAGGATATAAGTGGATAAACGCTAGAGTGAACTTTGACAATGTCTTTAATGCTTATCTAGCTCTGTTCCAAGTGGTACGTATTCAGGTCTCAACCTCTCTTTTCGTATACATTACTCCATGAAAATGATGATATCAAAGCAAAGTAATGTAATATGGATATGATTTCACCAGATAAAGAACTGACGTATTTCAACATCTAATATTTTTATGTTAATGTTTTGTAATATTTTATTCCTTAAAATACACGTAATTTTCATATGTTCTTATATAATTATAGTCTTTTTCTCAGATAATGAATAATATTATATCTGTATAAATTTTAGGCAACTTACAAGGGATGGACAATGATTATGGATGATGCAATTGACATAACGAAGGTATAAAACGTCATGGATTTAATTTATTTTCCTGATTAAAAGGAATTTATAATTAACATGAACGATGGCATTGGCGTATACGAGCTAACAAGAGTTAAATGGTACAACATGTCAGATTTTTATTTATATCTTAACAACATGAGGAGGAAAATAGTTTATAACAATGGGAAGTAGTGGATGGACCAAACAAATTCTCAAAGAAGGACAAAATCCTTCACTGAACATTTCATTGATAAAGAGAATATTTTGAATGAGTGTAATTTTGTTTAAAATCTGGTAAACTCAATGCCACCTAATGTTGGCTATACATAATCATAGTCATTACATTTATCGACAACCCAAGAAAGTATTCACATTCCCCATTGCAATTATCTAAGTGTAACAATAAGGAAGTCAAGTATTTAAGTTATGTTTGATCAATAAAATTCTATTGTTTTATTGCAGTTGGACGACCAGCCACTAAGGGAAAATAGCATCCTATATTATCTGTATTTCGTCTTCTTCATTATTTTTGGGTCCTTCTTCACGCTAAACTTGTTTATAGGTGTCATCATCGACAACTTTAATCAACAGAAGAAAAAGGTAAGGAAGACAGGAGTTCCACTGGAAAGGTCATTTCATATTATAAAGCTACCGATAACAAGTTAGAAAAGATGACATGAGTTTGTTTTTCTAATTCGTACCAAAATATATATCACCAGGCGGTTTTTTATTACGTTTTAAGCTTACTGCTGGTGGTATTTTTTGAGTTTTGTAAAGTACCCTTTTATTGGTTTGCTCAGGTAGGTAGCCAAGACATAATCATGGGGAAGTAACTCTTCAATTTTTGCATCTAAAATCATCATGTATCACCTTCTCGCTGTTAATAGGCAGGAGGGTCTTTAGAACTCTTCATGACAGAGGATCAGAAGAAATACTACAAAGCTATGAAGAGGATGGCTTCCAAAGCACCCCAGAAATCAATTCCTAGACCAGAAGTCAGTTAAAAGCAAGCATATGATATATCTAAGCAGATCCTATGACTTCTCTTGTGCCCTGTCACTCAAGTCTCCCTGTGTCATATACAAGGCGTTGATTGGTCGATGTCAGTCTATGTGGGCGTTGTATCTGTGTCCTATTCTACTGCGACATGCTTGCTTTGCTGGCTTGGTGCATGTGTACTTGTCTCTTCCTAACTTGATCAATGTGTACATATCCTTCTGCAGGCTGGTGGGTCACTTGAGATGTTTATGACCGAGGACCAGAAAAAGTATTACGCGGCTATGAAGAGGATGTCATCAAAAGCTCCCCAGAAATCAATACCAAAACCATCTGTTAGTTTTAAATAATTCCTCGTGTTCATCTGAATAGATGCACTTTTTTTTATCTATCGTTCACATTTCAACATATTTAGATCAATAGAATATACAGTAGTATATTTTGTATCAAAATCACAAAATTCTCTTCTGTGAACACATTAGACACCTAGATTGTATGTGCATCTTATCAGAATTCAGAGGATTTTTTTTTTATATTTTTACTAAAGCACAGCACTCAATTCAATAGAATGCCGATATGCTGATTTGAATTTTTACCCCCGTTACACCATGTTGAAATTGTTTTTATCTTTCGTTGTGAATTTATTTACTTAATAACAATTTTTTATGGATGCTGGTTTCATTGTAATATATCATTGTTATGAATTAAGTTCATGATTTGTATTAAAATATTGTGTCATTTGACTTTAAAATTAGTAGTAAGCATGACCCCCATATATGCAATGCCAATCAGTGACATGCGCGCGTGGATGAGTTCCAAATTAATTAGCCTGTGCATCCGACCATTCTTGCTCATCAATACGTTTTCAGTTGTAACGAAATTTTGTTATGAACACATGACTTTATCTAACAAATAATTGAAGTAAAATTTTAGATAATCCCTAAACTGATAAATCCATCATTTTAAAGTTATCGCATTACAAAATGTCACCGAAACATTTCAATGATAATAATTATGTATTAATGTCAGATCGAACCATGTTTTTGCTTGTTTTTTTTTTATTTCGATTTATAATTTCACGATTCACAACTGAGATTGCGTTTCTCGAAGTTTTTCTTGGTGACGAATATTTCGCTATACCTTTTTATTTAACAGCACAGATAAAGGAAATACCATCAACAGAATATAATATTGAACAGTAAAATTCAGGAAAGAAGAAAATGTTTTGCTGTTAACTGAATGAAATAATTCCCACCATACCTGCATTTCATCCCTTGAATGTATACTGGTTGTAATCCTGTAATCCTTACCTTATGAATCCTTTATCTAAAAAATACCAAAACTCTTTTCTGTGTTAGTTTGGTTTAATTTAAAAAAAAAATTACACCGGTTTATCTACTAATGAGTATATTGCAAAAAAAAAGTAAAAAAAAAGCGAAATATAGCAAAACTTCGTTATGTACAATGTTACAAGTGACCTGTGTTTCAAATATTGAAATCGTTAAATTTGACAAATTGCATGAATACCGACACTGGATTTACTTAACACAGAAAACAGTATAGCACTTTTGAAGTGTTGTCATAGTATATGCACATTGTCAGCATGTTCGTGTGCTCGCATGCCTACCACGACAGTAATGTAAATTGTTATATATTCTATAATACTCTTGCACTGCACCTTTTGCTAAGCATCTTGATGTTATAATAAATTAATAAGTGGAGCCTACTCACTCCAGATATTTTTTTTTAAATAAGATATAAAAAAGAAGTAAAAGTAAATTCTTCAATGTGATTATATACATGTCTGATTAGAAAATCAAAAACCTTATTCGGATTGAACAGGCTCCATTTCAAAATGTTAAAAATAACTGAATGATGTTTGTATGTTTAATTTCGGAATCATAACATGTCGATATCTGAATTAGATGATTTATTTGTTTCGTGACAAGTTGAAAGTTACATCTTATTACTTGAGAATTATAACGAAAACTTGTTGAATATATTGCAATGCACGTTCACCATTTTGTTTTCAATATACATACTTTTTCGGGATTCTTAGTTCAATAATTTATAAAAAGCACCTGTTCGGTGTTGATGGTCGTGTGTAATCAAATTATATCTCTCAACTCTTTTTTGTTAAATATAATATTTCCATTGTAATATATTTATTCAAAAATATTTCATATAATGGAATGATCACAACGCTATTTGTCGATACAACGTACATATATAGCGTTCATGGTAACTTTAAATCAAATCTGATATCAAACTTTGGATTTAATTTAGGTTCTGTTGATATATGTGCATGTTTTATTTCTTTTTTTTTCTCACTCAAACTTTTAATACTTATACTAAAATATTCTTTCTAAATTAGTCTTATTTCTGAATTCCATATTCTTTATCTCGTATAAATTGAGCAACAACTTAACTCAGATATATATTATATGTGCTTTTACCTGTTCAATTTTTTTTTCTTTTTTAATGCTCTTCAATGATTATTTACTTATTATCAACCATATTTTAATTTTGGAAAGTTTGAAATTTAATTCTGATTAAAATTATAACATATTCACTGTCCAAGGTTAATGAACCTTCACAAGAACCGCGTTACTCCGGTTTCTTTATTTTACAATTTTTGATATTATAATTATTCAAATTAAAAACAAAACATAGTAACAATATTCAAATGAATATAATCTTTTTGTGGGTACACTGTAATTGATACAAGATGAAATATACATACCTTTTTTGACATTTTTACCTACGTATATCCTATTTTATTGATTGTATTCTATACTGTCATGATTTGTTTGTAAAACCCTATCCTACTGCATTTTATTATTTTTTCTTTTACAGATTAAGGCTGCAGCCATCATTTTCGACATCACATCGAATCAAATGTTTGATATTGGTATCATGCTTGTCATTATGCTGAATATGGTAACCATGGCAATGGAGCATTACAAACAGACGGCTCTCTTCACGGATGTGCTATATTACATCAATCTGTCGTTCATCATTATTTTCACGATTGAATGCTTGCTCAAAATAATAGGACTGAGACAATATTATTTCAAAATTCCATGGAACATATTCGACTTCGTTGTGGTAGTTTTGTCTGTATTAGGTGAGTAACTAATTCAAATACTGATTTTTGTAATTCTTTTCCCTTACATTTGAAAGGGAATATTGGTTTAAACTTTGTTATTCAAATTTTGTTTGACAATACATTGAAGTATATGTTTCAAGAACCGAAAAGGAAACGAAAAGGGAATATTGTTTTAAGTTCAAATTTTAAGATAAATATCACAGCTTGTACAATGTAGTGACAATTCTTAACAAATTATATATATTATGTGTTTTGATGTTGTAATTTTTTTTTGTGGAAATTAGTTGTGTTTGAAAGCATATGTAACGATTTGATATTTAAGAGAATAACTGACATTCGTTTTGTTTGTTTGTTTCTTTTTTTCGGTCAATATCTTTAGTAAATATATATGGATTGAAGTTAAAATTCTTGTTACCTATCTTAATGGCAAAGGGAGGTATCGATCACTTCTTACATTCCGAATGACTGACATGATTATGCCAGAGACGTGACTATTTTAAATTAAAATCACACCGTCAGTTTATTTGTAACAATATTGTTTAAATTTGTTTCAGGTATCGTGCTTTCTGACGCCATGGAGGCTTTTTTTGTATCGCCAACTTTATTGCGAGTCGTGCGTGTCTTCCGAGTGGGACGTGTTTTACGATTAGTAAAATCGGCAAAAGGAATTCGAACATTGCTATTCTCATTAGCGGTATCGCTACCAGCTCTTTTTAACATCGGCTTGTTGCTATTCTTAGTCATGTTTATCTATGCCACATTTGGAATGAACTTCTTCATGCACGTGAAACACACAGCTGGGTTGGACGATTGCTTCAATTTCGAAACCTTCGGTAGGAGTATTATATTGCTATTCCAAATGTGTACTTCTGGAGGTTGGGATTCAGTCCTTGCTGGGCTTTCTAATGAAGAAGACTGTGAACCGGAGGAGGGCAATTGCGGGATATATGGGACAGCGGTGTGCTATCTCATAACGTACCTTGTCATCAGCTTTCTAGTTGTAGTAAACATGTATATAGCGGTGATTCTGGAGAACTTTAGTCAGGCAACAGAGGACGTCCAACAAGGACTGACTCCAGATGATTTTGATATGTATTACGAAAAGTGGGAGAAGTTCGATCCGGATGCAACACAATTTATAGCGTTAGAAAAGTTATCAGATTTTGTAGATTATCTAGAAGAACCTTTAAGACTTCCAAAACCAAATCATTTCCTACTTGTGAAATTAGATATAGCCATTTGTGAAGGAGACAGGTGTTACTGTAGGGACATCCTGGATGCTTTGACAAAGAACTTCCTCGGTACATCAGACACTGGAGATATTCCAGCGGACGCGGGGGGTCCGAAAGAGAACGTGGAATACAATCCGATAAGTTCGACTCTCATGAGACAGAAAGAACATTATGCAGCAAGGCTCATCCAGAAAGCGTATCGGGCTTATAGACGGAGGCGAGGGGAATTGGGTTTACCGCCTATGTCATACGATGAGGCAATGGCTGACACAACACCTCAGGAAAACCCCGACAGTGAAAAGAAAGGAGACGAGAACGACGACCATGTAGAAAAAAAGGAGGAAGAAACCGAAGTGATTACTCCCTCTGAACAAAAAACGGTCGAACTAGGGCCGGATAGCGACGTGGTAGCGTGATTAAACGGCTTGGATTTTACCTACGTCAGGGACAGAATTGATTCGTAGCTGACTTATGAGCTTGTGAGGCCATGATAGTAGAAACATTGGCTTCGTATGTTTGTTGTTGACTTAATATTGGTTACTGAATGATCCGCGTGTTGTTAGCGTCACGGTAAAGTTTTAACAGGTATTTGGTCTTCGGTGAGGTACTCAATACTGATCAGAATGTCTTTCCATTTACCGGTCTTAGGATGCAATCTCATATATTATTCAATGTGTGTATATATACGTATATCATTGTGTATCAAGTTTGTATCTCCCAACTCGAACTGTGAGAACAATTTAAACTGATTTAACTGTTGTTACATACAATTTCTTCTCTGCTTGTGCCTACCTTATCCTGTTGAGCAGTTACTTATTGATTCACAAAATGATGATTTCAAATTAAACAATGTCGCAGCACCACTTTTGTAAAACCGTATTCAGCTCGTGCACCGAAAAGAAAAACTAAATGTACACAACTATTTGTGATAATCCGTCAACTAAATACAACGTGTGTCTAGAGAATAAGAAAAAATAAAACGTTGACGTTCGTTTAAAAACTTGATAGACTAAAGTCGACTGATCTGTAATTTTATCTGAATAAAGATCGGAATTTTGTCTGCCGCATTTTTGACTTGTGCTAGCTATCCAATAGTATCGTCTTCAATATGCAAGAAAACCCGACTAAGAAAGTACATGCAATATCACTCGCCCGCTTGCGATTTAAAACAGGAAAACAATCGTTTGCTTTAAAATCATTTTAACATGTCGAGATAAAAGCATGCGTCGAGTTTGCTTTCTCTTTCAGAATTGTCATCATAATCGTGATTTATACTGTAATCTTAGCAGGCTTTTCGCCATTATCACAATAACTCTTTTCAATGTCTCGTGTAATCAATTATAGACCTCTACGGCTTACATATTGACTCGTGGTTAACGTTATCTAGTGTGTGTAACGATTTGTAAAGATTTTTTTCTGGAAGGGAGCAGCTAATTCAATGTTTAAATAAGTTTGATCTTAAGTCAGAATTTCGTTAAGAAATTGATCTCATAAGCACACATTAAAGATTACTTGTTGATATTACAATTACACATTCAAAGGTTTTGATGATGCTTTTTTAAAGCTTATAATTAAGCTTAATTGTTTTGTAGTTAAATTTAGAACAATGTTCATTGTAAAGCAACCATCCTGTTTTAAAATCTGAAAATGACGTTCAAGAAGAATGTTTTGATTAATATTCTACAGTACAGAATGACAATTCAATCTGAAATTGGCTACACTATTACACGTTTACTTTACTATGTAAAATTATGAATCTCGAAAATTTGCATATAGCAGCTTCAGGAATGATAAGCAAACCCGAGTTCAGTTATTGGCGTTGATATACGGGTAACATAATGAACTGTCGAAACGTCATATCCGGGTCGTCATATCCGGAGAAATTTCTTCCCCACCCCACCCCCGTTTTTGTCGGTCATTGTATTGTCAACAGCTTTTGAAACGTGATATTAAGTAGTTTATACAAGTTACGTTTTTAAAATACTTCATCTCTCTCATGTTAATTTAAATTAAATATTGTATTAATTATAAGTAACTGTATACCCATACGCAACTTTTATACCTAAAATATGATGTTTTTATTCAAAAGCAAAACTCAGAAATTCCTAAGAAGTTTCGCTTGTCTATTTTCGTGTTACTGGTTTGTATAAGAAGGAACGAGCAATTTCATTGTATGGGAAGTATAAGAACTAAACCAACATTACGACTCTTGTATTCTCGATCTTTTGTAGAGTTAAAAACCAGAGATATAAATTAATCTTGTATGGCAATAAAACTTTGGTAGAGTTAATCCCCATACATGGCGACAATGGGACCAGCTTGTTTACTCAAAACAAAAACTTGCGCTCCACCGGAACTAGATAAATACCGGTAACAAACTGCGCATGCCTGGTACACAAACTCAACAGATGCCATAAACTGTCTTAGAAGGAAAACCCTGAAATGTCAAAACAGACAATAACTTATGCTATTAATATTATTCCGATGTGTTTTCCTATAGACGATGTCTGTTTTAATGTTTATGAATTGATGACTCATTAATATGCCTAGCGGTTGTGCAATTGTATTCATGGGTCATCCCGCCCAATCGGGTAGGACGTTTGAACACATGTTTCACTAGAGCCAATACATAATGCCTCATATATTATAATATTGTAAAACAATACCATTCCATGATGTTAAATATTACTACTACTACTAATAATAATAATAGTAATGTAATTTGAACTTGTAACACCTAGATATAAAATCATTATCATTTTAAAATTCAATCGTGTAACCCTGGGGAGAAAACCGATCAAGTCATATTATTTCATCCAGTTAAGTCTTAATCAATTTTTAGTCACAAACGCAACTGAACAAAAAAAAAAAGTTTGAATACAAATTGATTTTTCATGTATTTATGATAAACTTGACTTGTTTGTCAAGAAAATTGTCCAGGTATTTCAAGTTTACACTTGGGTATTTACTCGAGATTTCTTCTTTGCATCATGCCAGTTACAAACATAGCTTTCTGTGAAAGAGATACACTCCATAACAAAACTATTGATCTACCACTATAAGGGGATATTATTGTGATGAGGAATCTCGACGGTTGTCGTGAACCAACTTGTACTGTAGTCACAAACTGGAGTCGTACCCGACGTTATAGTTAGAAATCATAATACTATGCAAATACTTATTCGTTTTAACTGTTTGTGATCAGTATATAATGTAATGTATAATTTGTCGAGATGTTACATGTCCAATGTATAACCAGTCTGAACTAATGTGTATGTTCCTCATACCCAAACGATGTTACAGGTGGCGGGGTGGATTTAGGCGGTTGTATATAAAATAAAAACCGGGAAAAAGTTTCATGATAAAAATCCGAAACATACTATTTCTAGCGTGGTGATTCCGTAATATTGCTCATTTTTCAGATGAAGAAAAATGTATTGGACATTTTCTTACTGAATTTAGTGTCAATCTGAAATATCCCCTTTAAATCATGAATGTATGGCATTGCTACCATAACCATTTTTTCACTTAATATATATTATATATAAACGTATATATATATATGAATATATAGTATAGCTATTCCAGTAACATACCATTCACCTTGTAGCTGAAGACAAAACATTAAACGTGTTCATATTTCCGAGCCATTGTCAATGAACGTATGCATCTTCCATGATCAATAGTTGAATGTGTGAATATTAGCCAACGGTTAAATTATTGACACTCGTATGCATCTTTTAGCTACCAGGCATATTGGTGGGCTGATGTGGGTAGTTAGTTTTTCTTGAAAATGTCCATTGCTAGTGTATC
>JAULCA010396563.1:1252-11907 GCA_032360845.1 Crassadoma gigantea
TTTTTTTAGTACACACACTAAATAATTGTTCATGGGGGAAAAGAGAAAAGAAAAAAAAGGCAGACGGTGGATATCTGAAATGTTTTCATAGTGGTTGACATCAACATTTGTGTTAGCTAGAAGCTGTCCCCTCTGTGCTTGCTCATCACTCTTGTGAGCTTTCAGCGCGGGACATGTTATCAGAGAGCGCGTGATGACCTATGACCTCTCACGAGATTACGTAGCGTGACCAGCGGTCCTGGCGAGACATTGGTCGTTAGTTATACTGTCCATTTTTAATGTGACAATTCGTTATTTTCCCCCATAAAAGACTTACTTAGCCCCTATCTTACAACACGTATACTGTCCCTTCGAGTGTAGAACCAGTGCTAACAGACATCTAACATAGCCAGTCCTGCTCCTAACAGCAAGGGTTCCAAATCTGACGCGAAAATTGCTTCTTGCTAATGGAATAACGAGAAATGATCAGTGTCGGCAGCAGGCAATTAACATTAAATGGATGCTAATAAGGCTAGCATGATAGAGGGCATGTCGTAACTTTCATTTTCTCGGCGCAGTTTTTTTGTCGCGTTTCCGACGAGAGCTGCACGTATCTTGATTGCGTATCTTGACAATAGAGTAATGTACGAAATTTAATAACGAATTTTCAGGTAAAAGCTATTGTTCTGACACTTGTCTCGTGTTAAAATATGTTAATTTTAACGCGGAATAGCAGACACATCTTGCATTTTGTCGCTTTACAGTACACTCGAAGCACAGAGAAGGTAAAATAGCTGATATATTAAGTCTACTAAAACATGGAAAAATTGACGACTAAAGACTGAAAGATTGAATGACGTGTCAGGAGAAAGTTATAACTCAAATGTGATGAATACTTTTCAGTGTAGATTGTAAATATAAACGTAACGTTGTAGTCCAACACAGTGTTAGATTCTCCACTTCATGTCTGGTGTCCTGCACGTCATAAACTTGTAATACCTGAAGACCTGTTGTCACACGCGGAAAAGTGTCTGAGTGCATGAATAAAATCTTGAAGTCTTGGTGCGAAAGAAAAAAAATGATCGTATGGGGCAACAAACAGGGGAAGGGGGCGGCTCTGTAAATTCAGAGTGTCGTCTGCTTATTGAAAAAGATGTGACTATAAGTGATCATCTTCCCTCATTAAAAACTTGAGATATATTTTTTTACTTACTTTGCCCTGTTCCGTCCATGGTGTCCCCTTGACAACCATCGTCAATGTTTGTATATTGACGATATAGAACCAGAAAATTACAAACAGACAAACAGACAGACAATTTAACAGACAAACAACCATGGTTAGTGACACTGTAGCAATAACGCACGTGTTGTACGCTTTAAAAGCGTACCAACATGGATACATGTATTACGTACAATATGACTAACACATGCACCTGAGTACCCAACTTTGTGACGTAGTAAAGCACGTGCCGTATTCAGCGGGAGTTCCGGTAAGGTGATGATGTTAAAAGCAGTATGATTCATCGATGTCATAGAATGGACAGGTTGACCAGTAAAAGGTCAAAACATTTGTTTTTGAAAAAGGTACGACGAAAAATCCTAACGTTCTATCTTTTATCAATAAAAATCCATACAACTCAAAATATTAACATTGTACATCGAAATACAATACCGCTAGATATTGTACATGCTATTTTAATAGCAGTAGCTTTTACACACACTAGGGGCACTGCAGCTGGCGTGTTTGTTACTGGGATGTTTTGTAAACGGATATATTTGGTAACAAAAACAACATGTCATTCCTTTTGACTGTCCAACGTAATATGAAGGAATCGATTGTTATTTGATATTTAAATCAAACATTAATAAGCTGTGTCAGGGGAGTTAATAGGTATTGATATTTAAAAAAAAAAAAAACATCGTCATAATGTACTTTTTAGTTTGATAAGATCTCGTTTCTACCCTTGGTATATATATATTTTTCAAAATAGAGTACTATACCACATCCGGATATAACGGAAACAATCAAACCGCATATTGGTACACCGAAAGTAGTTCCGGGTATATTTGACAGTTGTTTACTCGATTTAAACGGTGCAGACTTACGTCAGCTCTGCAGTACACACGAAATACCATATAGAGCTTACACGATGCTTTGCATGGGAAATACCCATTAACCTAAACCTAACTGCACTTATTTCAACCAATATTACGTGTCATGAAATGTTTAGATTTTTTTACCCGATATGTTTTTTCACGTCACTTTTCACAAGCAGACGACATGCGACAAACCACTGTCAGTCGTACCTGTTACTTGCCTAGGTTGACCACACAACGGCCGAGTTGTAGTGTGCAGTGCTGCCATTTTTATTGATATTAATGCTTATAGCACACATGCAATATTACAATATGTCAGCCACTCCACTACAGCTTGTGTGCCGATATAATCAACCTTATTGTGTGCTACGCAATACGTTATGGATTTGGGAGATTTAAACTCAAATGGAAATAAATGGCATCTTTACAATATCAATTTAAAAGCGATATGTTAACTTATAAATTCTCTGTTCAACGGTCGTTTTAGAATAAATAAAACATTAGCGGGTTCGACCGCACTCTCTATATAACAGGGCAGTGTTAGGATCAACCGGAAACGATGAAATATTAAATCGACGACATGTTCCGGTATACAAATAAATCCGGAACAAATTCACTATCACTATAGAAAACGTTTAATGACAGCTTCGTGTCTCTAAATCATCTTTATCTGGATCACGTGTTTGGTTAGCTTTCTAAAGTGTTAAGGGTCCTCGTTTTACTACCAAAAATGTTACTTACTCATTAGATCCCCCCCAGCATGACTATAATTTTGATAAAGAAAAGCACGCCTTACAGAACTTTCATGAAATTTTTTTTTTCTAAAAGATGAAATAAAAATTTAACAACAACGTTCTGAGTTTAAAATACAACAGGTTAACTCTGGGATTCGAACCCTTACCAACAGTGCTTCCTGGTTAGCGGGAGTGTCCTGGCCAAGTCAAGCTACAGTTATATCCAAAACAAAATGGAAGGGAGGGGGTGCTACCGTATGTACTAAATACTACAGTGTGATCCTCTAGTGTTTGTCTGTAGTGGAACATGGATCTTTAACACAGCAGAATCACGAAAATGTTCACGTAAAATCAAAATACGTTCAAAACAGTAGCGGATCCAGAGGGTTTTTCTGTGCTTCAGGAAACCCCCCCACCCCCCCATCCTGAGAATTTTCTTTAAAAAACATGTATTTTCACCGTTTTCCTCAATTTTTACCCACATGGAACCCCCCAAGGAAGTTTGGAACCCCCCCCCCAGATAGGTATCTGGATCCGCCACTGGTTCAAAGCATAAAAATTATAACCGAATCAGCAGAATTAAATATAACCATTTAACGTATTAAAACGGACGATGTTAATGTATGAAGCCTTATCATAAGGAGCGGTCGAGTCAATTTAAATGCGGAAAGAATTGCATTTTTTATGAACTCCTTAAGCCTAAAAAATGAAGTTATCGTCACGTGGTTATATCCTAAGATAGACCTTTGTCATTCATAGGTCATGTCACAACAGATCAAATTTAACTACACACAACTGGAAAATAAATACATTGGCGTTCGGTTCCTTAATAAATGCTGATCCCTGCTTCAGAAAAGGGTTTCCTTTACTATTTTTTCCATGAGAAAGCATTGCTTGAGTTATGAAAAATCTTAAGTTAAGAAAGTTTCCCTGAACTCAAGCAGTGTTTCTCTTTTGTAAACTTGAATTGAGAAATTTTGTAAAAATGAGAAACATTTGCGACTTTGGGCTTGGCTTATATATGCTTATATAGCAAGATCCGGAATAATAGTTGCCCATTGTTGCTCCCCGAAATTGATTTACATTGTACCTTGGCATTATCTCCTGTTCCGGTTTGACTCCAGGGGTAATATAATTGCCCCCTGCCTGTGCTAAGGTGGGATGGTTCCTCGTTTGTCTCCGGGGCCATTACGTGGTGTTTTGCCCAGTTGTAAATTGTTCCTTGTTTGTGTCAAATGTCCTTGACCTTCTATTTGTGGTAGTTTAATAAAGATCGGTATTTTAATGTTCAACATTTGAACTAGAACCTAAGCTATAATATGGGTGCGCAGTGCTTGTTTCCTACCATAATAACGCAATGTTTGAAGGAGTGGCGCTTATGTTACCTGTAAAATCATTCCTCCATCCAAAGTATTGTAATGACCAAGCATATTCTATATATACAATTGAAATTCATACTTTAATAATCGTTTCTCTCAGCGCTATTAACAAGTCTCATTGTTCAGATACGAAAAACAACCCCTTGTGGTGCATTTAAACGTATTATCACAAACGCTACCTATATCTGTAGCACTATTAGCGTAAAAGTGCACACAACAAAACAACGAAAAACGTTTGCAATCATCTCCACTTTAGTTCCGGAAAACCTAACAGGAAAAAACATTTAAATAAACAACTTTTCCTGAACTCAGAAACTATCTAAGTTTAGATACGGTACGGTCCTGCTCAGTAAAATCTTCACCGTACCGCAAAAACACATTCTACTCGGAATGCAAATTTAGGCCCCAGTAAAACACATGTAGAGACATAAATCTAAAATAGCCAATACATAAATACATTAAACTGTTTTCGAATGAAATTAGTCAAGCTTGACTAAAGACTATCTAATCGGTTTTATTTAAACCTGTTCAGTGACACATTCGTTATTTCTCTGACATATATTCTTGACTCCGGAAGTAAGTATGCGTTAATGAAGACGTCAGATTTACCTATTTCTAAGTGAGCCATCCCAACTGGTACTCCGATACCCTCACTGTAAGACGTAAATTGTGGGTGGTATACAATGTACGCGTAGTATGACAGACTCACTCACCCAAACGTTTTGAATGAATGAACATAACAACCCATGTTTGTTTTTTTCCCAAGCCGCGACTTGCTTGCACCTTGTGGACCTCGCAAGCGGGACTTCTATTGGATAGAGGCACTACCTTCTGTAATCAGATAGGCGATCCTGTTCCCTTACATCATAAAATACTACGAGTATCGCATTTCGTTGCACAATCGCGGACAACAAAGGACCTGGTCCTAGCGTATAGGTAGTTGTACACTGGCCTTTGTGAGCCAACGACCCATGAACTTGGAAATTGCATAGACAATAGCCGGGGTTTGGGTATGAATGAACAGCCACGTCACACACTGCGGTATGGAACACAGTCCCGACTCTGTACACACCACTGTCAAATGAGTTATTATACGGCTACTATTCTGTCATGAAAAATATTTATTTCCCATAGCAGTGAAACTCTTATAATAGGTTTTTGTAGGGACTAACGTAACTAACAATATTTGCATGCCGGGTTTGGACTTTTTATTTCTCCCTGTCACGCAACCTTTATAGACTGATGGCATTATTTCTGTCATTCGCACGTGCTGATCAAATTCCTACGTCGATAAAAAGGACATTTAAGAAGTAAACAAAGTAAAGATATCTTGACGTTCTGGTAAACACCCTAAAACACTAACATGCCATTGGTCCACTTTCGCGCTACGCACGTACATCTACACCCCGCATTATTTCCTTACTTTTCACTGCACGAACACATATAATTGATTTTAAACGGGGCAGCGTTTATAGATAACAGTCTTCGATATGATCGGAAATTAAAATTGATTCATGTAGGTAATGACGAGTGTTAAAGAGAAACGTGTTTGTTTGAAAATCGAGGATTATGAAAAGTTAAATACTCACAACGATTAAAGATATATTCGCGTATTATTTGAGATCCATGTAAGAAATTTTACGAAACAAGCAAGTCCATGCTGATGTGTTTTCTAAGTTAACACCAAAATTCTAACTATAGTTAATTATATTATACTTTATAGTTATATACAAGAAAATAATAAGTCATCAAATAACTGAGTATTTACAAACTGGCAAGTGATAGTAGTTTGAACATAATATACAAATATTTGCTTTTCACATAAAAATGACTCATTTTATTAAAATATATTATAATAATAGAAAATTTTACTTATATAAATATTATAACTGATAAATCTCTTTGATAAATAAGAAAATAGGAAAAATATTCATTATTTTAGAAAAAATATCTTGATAACACTACAAATATAGAGAAAAAGGGCCGTATTTAAATCTATGTCTTGAAAACATGCTACAACAGACCATGTTTGACAAATTACATTTTTATTGTCTGTGACACACTGAGAGTGTTGGAAGCTAACAGACTTGAAGTGTAAATACATTAGGTTTTCTCGGATTTTGACAGAACATTCCCCATTTTCTTTCTGGAAGCTGGTGGATTTAATCGATATCTATAAATCGGGATTTATATAGAAATATATTGGGAAGTTCTTTAGTCGGAATTCTGACTCTGTGTGGTAGATCCAAGACGGGACATAAGCACATCTGGAAGAAGCATGTTTAAGAAACAAACAAAGTTTGGAATTTGTTCTTGGTCATGATAGTGTTCAGGTACCGTTTCGTTTATTCTTAAGAGTCAATACACGTTTATAAATATGCAAAATATACTTTTTAAATGAAAAACAAAAATGATTTTTGTAAAAGCCATATTTGTTTCAGTCATAAACACAAGAAGGTAAATGCAATGTTCCTAATATGTGTTTATTTTGATTTCAGGACACAGCGGAGTGAACCAGTTAGGAGGGGTGTTTGTGAATGGCCGTCCTCTTCCAGATTCAACTCGGCAACGGATAGTAGAGCTAGCCCATAGTGGCGCCCGCCCATGTGATATATCCAGAATTCTGCAGGTTTCCAATGGCTGTGTTAGCAAAATACTAGGCCGCTATTATGAAACCGGCTCGATACGGCCTCGAGCAATAGGTGGAAGTAAGCCCAGAGTGGCTACCAATGACGTGGTGGGCAAAATAGCCCAATACAAGAGGGAGTGTCCATCAATTTTCGCCTGGGAAATAAGGGACCGGTTGCTATCCGACGGATGCTGTAACCAGGACAACATCCCTAGTGTAAGTATAAAAAAAATGGAGGATCACGGGAGATAATTCTATTCATGCATCGTATTTATGTATGTTCAGCAATATTTTAATGTAGTAGTTTGGTACATAATTTCAATTAAATGGTTGAAGACTAAAGAAACATAATAAAAATATTCTATTTAAAATGAAATATTTGTCCTTTGACGACAAAACGTTTTATGATGAACGACTTACAGACGATGGCTTTCAGCTACATGTGTAAATAAAACATCTGGTATAAACGGAGAAAATACTAAATTCATCATATGTTACCCTACATTTTAACAAAGATTATGCTATCAAGATACTTAAGTGCAAAACCCTGTATACAATATCATTTTTTTAATCTAAAATTTTATTTATTTGGAATATGTGACAAACGACTAACGCCTTTACGTCTCCTAAAACCGGATTGATTTTTGAACTCCAAATTATAGGCTTAAGATTAAAATTTACTGTCATATAATCCCTTTAAAATATTATTGAAGCTTTGATAACCACGGCCAAAGCTGTCATAGAAGGTTTCACTTATCTTTAACATAAGATCAAAAGAGCCAACACCCCTTTCTTTTATATCAGTTTTTTAACTGTGCTTTTATATAATACATTTATTTCTATTACCCTACAATAATATTGTATAGTTCAAAAATAACGGGTTTACATAAAACCTTAATACGACCCATTGGTAAGATTTAATTTTCATCAACATCAAACATTCAGATCACGTTTTAGATTGGAAAAAATGTCCCATTGAGAAATAATATATTTATCAAAGCGATATTAGGTTGTAACAAAGTGCGCGGCAGGATTTTATACCTTTACATAAGATATTTATGCATATTAATATCCGGATCACCCTATATACACAAATTTATTTTTTTACACGATGGGCCGGTAGCAAAATCATTGAAAATGACGTTAGTATTAAAATGACGATCGGACGAACAGTTTCACGTTTCTTCCTTTCAATGGAACAGCAATGAGAATCTCATTTCTTCCTTAAATTACTCCTTCATGAAAAGTGCACAGCAGGATGGCTGGAAACATTTTAAGAAGCCTGTTTTTCTCCCGTCGCGCGATCAGTCACCCTTTATCCTTTTTGGGGGGAAGCATACGCGCATCTGGTCCTGTTATGGCGTTTAAACTATGGTATCAAAAGACTGTTGACAGTCGAGAACAAATGTTTCTTGTACGGAAAGGAAAGAGATATTACATTTATCCGATTTAGAGAAAATTTGTCACCATTTATGAGGCACCGTTTCATAAATAAATAAATAAAAATATTAAACAGCATACTAGCAAGTTATATATATATATAAACATATTTATAGACACTTTCTATCGTGTGTAATAATGTATCAAGAAATGAAGTCAACGGTAAAAATAATTGAGATTTAATTTATTTAAGTATTTTCTTTTTCTTTGAAATTTAAATTGATATTTAAACAGAAATAATGCGCAAGTTACAGCTCAGCATGTTTGAAGGAATCTTGCTGTGAATATCTTAAATGTGTAAATATATTCATCCATTTGTACATATTTAGCTCTTACAAATAAATACATCAAAGGCTATGCATTTTTTTTTCTAAAAATGTCTGAACAAATTATTTTTGATTTAAGAACTAAACTACAAATGAGAAAATAGTATTTTTAAATTAAAAAGCAAATAAATAAACTATTTTTAAAGACCAAAAAATAAAAAATTAAATAACTGCGGTGTGAAATGATTTACATTTCAAAATGCATTATTATTATTATTGGAATCATGAAAGTTTTTATCTTAAATAAATCTTATATAAAGGACTCGTACAATAAACATCAATGTCTTTTATATAAAATGTTTCCTTTTCTGTTTCTCTTTGCTTGAACAAAAAGTGATCAATCGAAAGATGATGTAGGAAAAATACAAAATAGAACGGAAGTCTTAATCAAATGAGAAAAAAACCCTATTGTATGACTACAAAGTTTACCTGTATTAATATTGTGTACCTGTATCAATATTTCTAATACGATCGCCGATTTCTCACACAAAAATTATTCAACGGTGTCAGGATCCTCTGCTTTCTTAGATCCTGAATTCAATATTCAAATCTGCGGTAATCCATATTTCAGAATGAAATCCACCATGAAATTTGTTCCCTGGGGTTCTTTCAAAATCAGAAGTGGGCTTTGATTCTAATGTAAATATGCGATATCTGGTCAGAATAAACACAACTCAACTCATATCGCTCTGGCGGCATTTGGATGGCTAATCAATTTATTAGCAATATCTGTTTAATCTTCCAAGACTAAATATCAAATAAAAAGTCACAATTTCTGTGCTTTCTATTATTTAGAGACTCAAACTTTTAGCTCGCCTGAGGCTTAACGGTATGGATCAGGGTCAAAAAGTTGAAAATCTTGACTATCCACTTCAACATTTGAATACCTTCTTTTCCGTGTCAAAATAAAGCCTCTGGATGACTTCCGAATTCAAGTGTCCAGTTTTCAAATGTTTCAACTGACCATATGCCCAAGCACTCTCCCGTATTTGCTTGCTTGTGCACAACAAGCGGAGAAATGGTGTCTTAAGAGACACGAAAATAACACCAACCCCATATAATTAGAGTGTAAATATTTTGTGTAAATAACACACTTCGAGATGTAACAAAGACCGCTTGCGACTCCATGAAGAAACACATGAAGTAGCTGCATACAAAAATGGAGACTGTAGTTTACATTGGGTATCATTTGTGAAGGACTTCAAGAACTTGTGCAAACATGTTCAGTATGCTTACACGTGGGTTGTTTGTACAAGAAAGTTAAAGGATCAGCGTTAGAAGGAAAGCATTAAAGACACTTTAAGGATTGAGTTAGGAAAACAAATCCCAGGAATGATAACATCGATTGTTATGATAAAACGAATATCTAGCGGATGTTGTTTCGGATAATTATTAAGTAATATTTTCATTCAATATTAGATATATTAAAAGGTGCTGAATTTGTTATCCCCCTCCAATCTTTTCAAACTAAACTATTGAGGAGCCGAATCACCTCCCTCTTTTAGTAATGTCATTCTTTACTCTAACTGCAGTGGCACGAGAGAGCCTTTGTTGATTTCTTAGATCCAAATTACCATAGGCAAGCTTTAACCTGGTAAGAACGAATCCGTGCGACATATTTAGTTGAGAGCAGAACATTTTTCACAGAATTAGAAGTAGGCACATGTTTTCTCGAACATTTTATGAAAGAACTGAGAAAGCTCTCGTCATTTCCACCAGTATTTAGAGCATTAATTAATTTTGACACATCTGCGCCCAGGCTCAACAAAAATCTAATCGTCTTTGCATGGATGCACAAATTCAAGTTCTGATCATTCAAATCATCTTATTTGCATTTTCTTGTCCTTTGTAATAGGCTAGCCGTTCACGGGAACAGAAGCTCTAAGCTCGTCTGAAGATGTAGTCGTTCGCTTCCAAAAAAATATGTTCTTCCACCACCACATCCATGAATTCTGTCTTTTCTATAATTCAACTTAAGTGTAAATCGACTTATATCTTATTCGACTTATTCCGAATTCGACTTACATGTGATAGGACTAGTTATTCACTTTGATGAAGTTTGATATGCTTC
>JAULCA010396784.1:0-11906 GCA_032360845.1 Crassadoma gigantea
AAGGGTTCTAAAATGCAGATGTGAAAAGGTGAGTTTTAATTTCCTTTTTGAACTTGGCCAGGGTATTTGACTTTCTATATATCCTTACAACATTTTATATTTGAATGTTCATTTCACTTAAATATATCCTGACAATGTTCGATATGGCAACGGTCATTTCACTTATATTTTATATTTTCTAAACTTACTGTCCACGATTTAGTTGTTATCATTTCGAAGAGTTGGCTATAAGTCTTTAATATCAACACTCTTAAACAAGCTCAGCACCTTTGACGTGGAAGCAAACTGCATATTTTATATGATTTAAATGCTTCAAATGATTAGATGTCATGGATGACGCCATTACCTCCAATAACATTTACATTGTACTTACCGTCCTCTGTTGTAGATGATAGGAGTATTCTCGTCAAGGAAGGTATTATCCATACCCATCTCAATGAAATATTTCTGCATCATTTTCTCGAAAGGTGTTTTAGCAACAGCCTCCAATACGGCACTCAACAAGGTGAATCCATGTGTTGTATACAGAAATTTGGAGCCTACAGTAAAACATACACACAATCAAAAGCCTTCAATGTCATTTTAACAGAGGTATTTTTTTTTCTTTTTTTTTCAAAGCCCCCGCCAGGGATTGAACGCGGGACCACTTGCTTACTAGTCTTACGCTCTACCAAATGAGCTAAAGAAAACTTCTTCTTAGCTGAGACGGTAGGAAGCCGCTAGTATTCTATAAGAATGAAATACTACCCATCTAGGAAAGAACTCGTCCCGAGTTTTTTCCAGGTAACATCATCAAAAAGTGCAAGGAGTGACCATCATTTCTTAATTCCAATAAGATTCATCTGTTTGATATATATGTAATAACAAAGTTTTACATCATACACAGTTACCTATTCGATACAGTGTGTATATGCTCTCTATCAATAGGCGAAACGTAACAGGCCAAGTGTCATATTAAATATACAATTTCGTCACATTATTGCACAGGTAAGCAGTACTAATCGCTAACTCAATCAAAGCTTGAAAAAAACCAGACCAGACAGTCTTGAAACAATGCAACACGTTAAATACGTACATTGTTTGTGTATAAAGTCAAAATGTGATATTTTAACTTAACACTGTTACTGAAACTGACCATGTGGATACGTTTATGAGGGACAATCCCTTTAACTCTTTTCACTCCTGTGTAACTTTGGTGGACTCTACCATGCATTGATATGGATGATTCTATTTTTGGTCTACAGTGATGTAAGGGTCAAAAGAGTAATTGGTGACATGTACGCCTTATTCCTATGTATCTCAAGTCGTTCCTGAACTTTAATTTCTCATATATACCTGGTTCATGTACTAAAGGGTCATCCTTGAACAGGTTCAGACTGTCGGTCACGCTTTTGTAGTTGGTAGTTATAAAGTATTCGGCCATCTGAAGTTCACTTGTCTCTTCAGCAGCACTTTTCTGGCCAGGTTTGCTTGTCTTTGTAGTCTAGATTCAACACATTAATTAGTAGCCATTGAATCAAGATTGCATAACTACGGAAGCCTGTACATGTCATCTTGATTTTTTTTCTTATGCAGTTTTTAACCAGAAAGCTAACTCGTTATAACTGGATAGCTTATGTCGTTATAACAAGATAGCTTATCTCGTTATAACAAGGTACATGTAGCTTATGTCGTTATAACATGATAGCTTATCTCGTTATAACAAGGTTACTTATCTCGTTATAACAAGATAACTTATCTCGGTAAAACAAGGTAGCTTATCACGTTATAACAAGGTAGCTTATCACGTTATAACAAGATAACTTATCTCGGTAAAACAAGGTAGCTTATTTCGATATAACAAGGTAACTTATCTCGTTATAACAAGGTAGCTTATCTTGTTATAACAAGGTAACTTATCTCGTTATAACAAGGTAGCTTATCTTGTTATAACAAGGTAACTTATCTCGTTTTAACAAGATAAGTAATCACGTTATAACAAGGGAACTTATCTCGTTATAACAAGGTAGCTTATCTTGTTATAACAAGGTAACTTATCTCGTTTAAACAAGATAAGTAATCACGTTATAACAAGGGAACTTATCAAGTTATAACAAGGGAACTTAAGTCGTTATAAAAAGGTAGTTATCTCGTTAAAACAATGTAGCTTATTTCGTTATAACAAGGTAGCTTATGTCGTTATAACAATATAGCTTATCTCATTATAACAGGATAGCTTTATTTCGTTATAACAAGGTAGCTTATGTCGTTATAACAATATAGCTTATCTCATTATAACAGGATAGCTTTATTTCGTTATAACAATATAGCTTATCTCGTAATAACAGGATAGCTTATCTCGTAGTAACAAGATACATGTAGCTTATCTCGTTATAATAAGATAGTTATCTCGTTATAACAGGATAGCTACATGTATCTCGTTATAACAATATAGCTTATCTCGTTATATGTCGTTGTAACAAGATAGCTTATCTCATTATATGCCGTTATAACAATATAGCTTATCTCGTCGCCATGTCTTAAAAAGGGAGGGAGTGAAGAGGATAAGAAACGAAATAAGAAAAAAATCAAGATGACTCGTATAGGCTTCCGTGTATAACTACTTAATTAAGCTACAAATTTATAAGGAATCATGGTGGTGCCCACCATTGTAAGATCGTCATAACACTAGCCCTACGTAAGTATTTTTCTCGTAGTTTCTCTTACCTGTTGGATGGTGTCCTTTCAATAGTCAGTGGATCGTGTGATGACTTACTTGAGCACAACATCATACTGATGTGCTTTACGATTTACTTGTTCCTTTAAGATTGAGGACATTTTTACCGATGTACGTTAAACATACATAGTAATTAATTAAAGTGTATTGTGTTACGTAGTATAACAGTTATAAATGGTATGTATACGTATATGTTTCATTTCCTTATAGAGTTCAAATAAATGGGTGAGTGAAAGGTTAGATGCACGAGATTGATAAAGAGCAGGGTGGACATACACGTGGTACTTTGAATCAAGGAATTAGATTGGAACTATGTATAAATCCGACTTTAGTCTTATTACGTTTTACCTCTCATTTTCAACCCTGGGTGTCGGGAGTGGTGATGAAAACAGGCTATACCATTCAAGCACAACACGCGGAAATTACTATTATATTAGCAATGTATTAACAACTAATTAAAATATATACAAATGAAATGTTCACTATTTTTTCATATAGGCCAATCAGAATGGTATTTTCCGTTCACTGCATTCAAGAACACTTATTTTCTGTTCAGGAGCAGGTGAAGCAACAACATTCAATAAGTTTTTTATTGTTCATCTTAAATACAGAAATTAAGGTTTAAACACAACTATAAAAATTAATAACAATATGGTAAGCAAATTCTACCAGATACGCATACATGTATTGTGTGGTAGAATTGCGCCCTTTATACCGGTAGAGATTATCTTTTTACCCCCTATGGGAAGATAGCCTCGTGCAGAATGACATGGTCTATTAGTCATAACAATAGTATATCGTCATATCATAAATCCATTGATGTCAAGTCAAAAGTAGCAAACCATGGAAGACAACACCCGATTCGCTGGAAAACATGCAGTCACCGCTTATATTTCATGCAATCATCACTTGTCGTCGGATTTGTGAGTGAAACAGGTTGGGCAAAAAACAATTATCCCCTACCCAGTAGAGAAATGTCCAACCTTTAGGATGATATACTCGAATGTCGTATCCTCGGCTAACCTGAGGCTGAAGAATATCATCTTTCGAATTTGAGATTTTTCTGTTATACCCTTATGTAAGGGATGATTTAGGTAGTCATTATTAAAATTTGGCACAAAAAATAAGGCTTCTAGAGCTAGCACTTTGCTGAGAACGTACCTATTGTGACATTGTTTTGTCGCATTTTAAAAATGTTAGAAATAGAAAATTTAACGGTTTTCCCAACGAACACAAAATGTATTTCATTCACATGACCTAATTCCCTTAGGATTTCTCTCGTGCTTAACCCTGCTTACAAATATCAACATTCTGGCCTACCCGTGAAAGATATACGGCAATCAACAGGAAATCTATATATTGATTCTATTCAACTTATGGAAACGGAGGTAGGGTAGATGGATGAATGTCAGACTCAGTCTGATCGCAGAGCGATCACAAAAACTCACAAGAAATATGGGACAGAAAAACAGTCTACATTTTTAAAGATATACATACACACAAAGGATGCTACAAATGATCGCTAATTTTACCTGTGTGTTCTCCTCGACTTTGGGTTCACTGGCCTTTGTGTGGTAGTGTCGGATCCCTCCAAGGTGGGAAACGAGGTGTCTGGTTGTTAGGGTTACCTGTCGAAATAGATGATATGTTTACTTTTGTCAAATTCAGTTTAAGTACTGTTGATATTATGACCACATCTTACAAATTTAAATAGGAAACGGCACAAGGATATATGAGTTTAAAAACGCACCAATTATATATTGTTTGAAATACAAAACAGTAAAAACTTGAATTCACTTTCATTTTTAGATTATCTATATAAATGAGAAAGAGATATGAATAGTCGAACTTTTCAGTGTCACTCTGTTCTCCAAAATTTATGAACAAACAGGAAACAATATTTAAATGCTGTGCATCGGCATATAAGATAGAAACTACAATCTACCACAACCACAATTAATAGATTCCCTCATTCCCAATCCATCTGATAGACGAGCTACATGTAGGACTTGGTATAGATTTTCGGTTACTAATTATTGATGAACTCGCTGGAAGTGATTTCATTGGTAAATTCTATAACTATGATGCTATGCAACGTCATTTTCCATTATTTCTTCATGGCAATTGGAAGGACACGGATATTGTATTCCTAAGAGAAATGTATGATTTTCTAGATATAATATCTGAAAGTTGTGGGAGAATAAAGATAAACCAGTATCTTTATACGATTTGAAATAATCTAGACTTAGATAAAGCAGGATAGCTAACCATCACTTATTAGGGAACCTCTATTTCTGTACCAGAAATATCGAAATTTTCAGGAAAAGGGAACAGTTTAAGGGACATTTTGATTTTATTAAATTGATGTTGAGATCAATTTCAGAAAATCCAACTGAATTATGCTAAGCTATGAAACATCATACATCACTATATAACTTTGCCATATAAATCCCTTAGTCTTAAGTACATTATTATACCATTACCATCATACATCACTATATAACTTTGCCATATAAATCCCTTAGTCTTAGGTACATTTTTATACCATTAACATCATACATCACTATATAACTTTTCCATACAATTCCTTAGTTTTAGGTACATTTTTAAACCATTAATATCATGCATCACTATATAACTTTTCCATACAATCCCTTAGTCTTAGGTACATTTTTATACCATTAACACCATACATCACTATATAACTTTGCCATATAAATCCCTTAGTCTTAGGTACATTTTTATACCATTAATATCATACATCACTATATAACTTTTCCATACAAATTCCTTAGTATTAGGTACATTTTTATACCGTTAACATCATACATCACTTTATAACTTTGCCATACAAATCCCTTAGTCCTAGGTACATACTTATACAATTAACTGCATGTAACATGATAGGAAAAGGATCAACAACATGCATGCATTTACATGTACATAACAAGGACTCAAACTATCGTTTGTGTCAAAAAAGTGAACTGAAGGTGTCTATCAGTGATAAATATATTGCTGTCTTTTTTCCAATAAGTCATTTGTCGAAGTAAAAAGACTTAATCCTTTCACCACTGTGGACCACAATGGACTCATCCAGATGAATGTAAAAGAAGATTCCACTGAAGTCACATAGGGGTGAAAGATTTAAACCATAAACACCTTTTTTTTTTTACAAAATATGGACTGCCAGTCCATAGCGAAGTACCATTGTAGAATGCAGTTAAATAAAATATATATAAAATTCTAGAAAATGCCACCTTCTACGAACACCATATTTACAAAATGGTTAAACATTTTAACAACACGTAGTTAATAAGTATAATTGTTATGAGGAGAGCTAGGTAGCAGAGGCAGATCGAGAGGCCAATTCAGGGGTTAGGCGGGGAAGGTGTGTGTGTTGAAATGAGAAATAACACAGTTTTGAAACGAAGACCAGGAGACTTGCTTAAGCCCAGTTAACTCCTCTAGATGTGTCACTGACATTTTACAAAAATGTATTTAAAGAAGTGGGGAGAAAGCATATATTTGAAAAAAAACAAGGTTAGGAGACTTACATAAGCCCAGAAATCTCCTCTAAATGTGCCATATAAATGTTTATGGGAATGGGAAAAATACTTGATTTTGAAAAACAAAACAATGCTGGGAGATTTGCTCTAGCCCAAAAAAGCTTTCTTTAGCCCAGAATATTCCACTGGTTATGTCACTTACAAGTTTATGTGAATGAGAAAAAAAACATGTTTTGAAAAATATAAACAAACAAAATCATGGGAGATTTGCTTAAGCCGAGTAACAAAATTTAGCCCAGAATGTTTATGGGAAACGGGAAAATAAATGTTTTGAAAAATATAAACAAACCAAGGATTGGGAGATTTGCTGAAGTCTAGAATACCGCTCTAGATCTGCCACGCACATATTTGTTATTTGTTTAGTAAGTTTTACAGATACAAAGTAGATTGCTTATATGATTATAAACAGTGCTGTTCAATTACCATAACTAGAAATCAGGAAGTCAGTACAGTTCTGAAATGAGAGATTTTGTTATTTTGGCTGCATTGCATTTACACTGGGTTATGCATTTTTATAAAACATAAAACATGGAAAGAAACATATGTAATTATTCGCAATGTCAATGAATATAAGGCAAAAGTGTCAATGGTTATATCACAGGAAAGTGTCAATGGTTATATCACAGGAATGTGTCAATGATTATAAGACAAAAGTGTCAATGGTTATATCACAGGAAAGTGTCAATGGTTATATCACAGGAATGTGTCAATGATTATAAGACAAAAGTGTCAATGGTTACATCACAGGAAAGTGTCAATGGTTATATCACAGGAAAGTGTTCAAGGTTACTATCACAGAAACGGGTTATCACAGAAAACAGGTTTACATCACAAAAACATCGTTATCCAGAAAAGTGCAAAAGATTACAAAACAGAAGTGTTAATAATTACATCACAGAAATGGGAAAGTTGTCAATGACTTTATTACAAAAATAAAACACATAAAATGTTAAGGGTTTAACACAACAGAAAAGTGTTATCATAGAAACAAGATGAGGTAACATCACAGTAAATTGAAAAGTTATACATCTTAGAACATTATCAATGGTGACATCAAAAAACATTAGCAATGGTGAGATCAAAAAACATTATCAATGGTGACAATGTGACATCATAAAATATTATCAATGTTGACAAAACAGAACATTATCAATGGTGAGGTTAGTCCGAATTATTTTGGAGATTTATCATTTTTTTTATATCGGTCTGGCGTTGATTAATGTCAGAACTCCGGCCCTCTATAACATGCGGCAAATAAGCGACCCGCGCCACGCCAGAGTCGCTCTTTAAACTAGTATTTAAAAAACAAATTGTCACTTTCACACCCATGGCGCACATGTAATCTAGCTCTAGTCCAGGATTTCTTTAAACAAACACCTTAAGCACTAAAAATAAAAAGTAACTGGACATAAAATAACTACCTCCATATAGATATGATGCAGTTCTAGGAACATTAAGACAATTATTATGCAATATATCTTACAAAATGAATATTCATATTTTGTTATCTATCAAGTGATATTGTGGTGTCATATGTTGAAGTTCAGGTTAGAACCAGTTAGATTAGTTAATTCCCTAGTCCCTGCTGAATAGAGAATTAACATTAGTGCTGACCCCTGTGGAAGAAATATTTTTTTCTATCTCTAGTAACAATAATCTTGACCTTTGATCTTCTTGCCAAAAAAAGTAATCCTATACAAGCATTGGTAAGGAAGCAGTGTATGAAGTGTGAGTTTGCCTATGGCATTCAAGTAATTGGGTGGAGACCAATTTTCTATTTAAAGTTACATGACCTTGACCTTGACCTTTGATCTTTGAATATCAAAACCAATGAGGAAACTGAACTGAATTTGATGTGATGAAACTGATGTACAGAAGAGGGAATGACATAATGAAATAGTCAAAGCATGGTAATCACCTTTTTGCCATCAACTGTTTTCTCTGGAAAATTAGGTACATAGTGTTGGACGGGTTTATCAAGATCCAGTGTTCCAGCCTCGAGTTCCTTAGCAACGGCTACCATAGTGATAGATTTACTGATACTGGCAATTCTGAAGACAGAGTCAGCAGAGCAAGGAACACGGTTCTCCACGTCAGCATAGCCAAGACCTGAAACAAAGAACAGGGCCCAGATCTGTAAGCAAAGCATAAAGCCAACAATTTGATACAGCTCTTTAATAACACAACCTGAATTTTTCTCCATGTAACACCCAACTTTGACGTTTTGACAGATAAACACTAACATGTCAAAATCTTTAATATTTGGTGTATATGTGTCAACCTCTGAAATCTCCAATAAGACAGATCTCCCTCATTCCACATTTCCTAAAAGGGAGAAAGTGCACTAAACGTAACAGAAACTGCTTTGCTCAATTCATCTTTTCCGTTTGATGGATCAAAATATATTTATACCTCAAAAAAGTATTTGTTTCCTTGAGACACACCTGTCATGATCATTACACACACCCTGCAGTACAATGTAACGAGGAGATTATTTGACAACAGGATGTTGATTTTGAGTTTGTGCGAGTATGGACTTGAATGAGGGAGTTTGAAGGAAGATTGGTTAACTTTGATGAAAATGAAGGCGTCTCCCTCTTAATGTGGGAGAGTTGACAGCTATGCGCTGGTGTTGAGGCCCGAAATGAGAGAAATTTCCTATTTAGGAACATGTAATCCATTGTTGCTCATTCCTTTCAAAATATTATTTTCATCACTAAACATATGTTGTACATATGTACATCATACATTTGTTATTATTGCTGCTTCTATGAAAGTCAGCTGGTCTAGTACAATCATTTCAGTAAATGACAACTCTGATCCAAATCTTCTTGGCTCATTTTCTATAGTGCTCAAAACCCTACATTTGAAAAATGTTGAAATTGAACTTCCAAGATTTGAATTTCTTGATGTGTCAAACTTACGACAAAGTCTTTTTTTTTTCTTGTATAACGTAACGCTACTGATATTCCATTTATAAAACAAACTTTTAATGGTGAACTACTTGCTGTTCCAAACTACAATCAAGGCTCAATTATTAGAACACATGGAAAATAACAACTAACAAAACGAAGTTGAACGTTAACACCTAAACATGCAATTACAGCTATTGCACAAATACAATCATTAATCTCATTCTGTCTAATGTAGATTTCTAAGATGTTCCACGTTCAATACAAAATTTACTTATTAGTCAAAGTCACGATGCTTAAATTTTTCTTGACAGTACTGCAAAGTTTCAAGCATCAAAGTTTGACTGCTATCTTGTGTGGAGACTTTTATGCATTATTACACAGACTTGCACATTATCTCTAGAATATTGAACTTTTTAAAAAAAAAAAAACTCAAATAGTTTCAATCACTTGGATGTCTGATCCTGATTTTTCAACCAAAGGAGAAATAAGCTCCTAGTTGATTCTTCATAAAAACTTAGAGGCTGGGTGCCAGATGCAGTCTAATTTTTATCTTTTGTACTGCCTTATTGGACCTTGGTTCTCTACATTTTTACCGTTATAATTTAGTGAAAGCTTGCACACAAAATATTTTTACAGCTATAATTTAGTGAAAGCTTGCACACAGAAAACATTTTTACAGTTATAATTTGGTGAAAGCTTTCCCAAAGAAACATTTTTATAGTTATAATTTGGTGAACGCTCGCCCATCGGAACATTTTTAGCATTATAATTTGGTGAACGCTTGCGCACAGAAACATTTTTACTGTAATGATTTGGAGAACACTCGCCCACCGAAACATTTGTACCGCTATAATTTGATGAAAGCTTGCCAACAGAAAACATTTTTAACGTTATAATTTAGTGAAAGCTTGCTCACAGTCTAAACATTTTAACCGTTATAATTTGGTGAACGCTTGCACACAGAAACATTTTTACTGTAATAATTTGAAGAAAGCTTGCCCACAGAAAACATTTTTACCGTTACAATTTAGTGAAAGCTTGCTCACAGTCTAAACATTTTAACCGTTATAATTTGGTGTGTATTGCATTACCTTCACTCCAGATCTCCTTTCCATCTACACTGACAGAGATCGCCAGACCAGGGCTTCCTGATTCATCCTAAAAAAATCAAAGTATAATTCATAACAATAAGGATCACTGTTTCTTAGTTTAATTTTACACTTAATTTTACACAGACTTAATTTCTTCATGTCAATGAAAATCAAGTTCAGGTCACTGTCAGCTTATTCTGGCATAAAGATTAAAAAAAAAAAAAAACTAATTTCAGATTTAGAATTTACCTGACAAAAACCTGAAATTGATCAGAAAAAAGGAATTCCTGTAAATATGACCTGACTAGAAAGTAGGTCTAATATATAACATATCAAGATTTGTTTCAGGTCAAATTCACCTTAGGAAATTCCACCTTTGTAAAAGTAAAGATAACTACATTACTAAGTACAGTCATGAATGCCTCTGAGTTGTCCAACTTTTCTATATTTTACTAAATTTCATATGCTTGCAGCACAGCATGCAAATCTCCCACTTAATCAACTGAGATGAAGGGAAACTTATCTCTCTAGTGCAAAATTTGGCCATTATATCTGATTATCATATGACAAGTACAAGTTGTACATAGTATAAAGTATGTTGTGAGATAAACAAAACTATGTAATAGGTAAGTTAATCAAATTAATCAAATTGACCCAGAAGGTCTCATAACTCATGAGAGTCTGTCAGACCGTTACATATTGGTACATAAGACATATAGGAGTTTAATCCAGGTAACATTTTTCTCATTATTTAGGACTCTATCTGTCTATCAATTTAGCTTTAACTTAATTGCTGAAGTAGGTTTACACTGTGCATTAGAAAAAGATTAGTAGAATGTACAAATGTAGTAGGATGAGGAATAGTGATTAAGAGAGTCCTGTCGCTGGGGTTTGAACCTGCAACCCTTGGCTCTCCAGCCTGATGCTCTTTCACTGAGCTAAAGGGAAATTCCCTACAGATGACACTTGCACATATTTCACACTAGTGAGCGATGTTTATTGTTCACCTGCACAACAATGTAACAAAATTGTAGATTTCATATGTACAAATGTAATATAACAGGAGAGGAAAAATGCACAGCTAGACCGGGTTCGAACCTCAGGGACCTTCCAAACTATAGACGGATACTCTACCAATTGAGCTACCTGGTTGCCGACAATCGACCCGGTCCAGTTCTGCTACAGTTACATGTACTTGTTAATTATTTACAGGAAATTTTGCATATTAATAGAGAGTCTTTACACACACATACAAGTGTACAGAATAAGTAAACAGAATAAGTTACTGACAGGGTGAATATCTAGCTCACCACCCAACCTCTGAGGGTGAATTTAGGTCATTATTGGGTCATACAGATGAACCAGTTGGTGGCCCCCTCGTCTCTGTTCTACATTCACTAGATTAGAATGTAGCTACAATGTATGATTACTGTATATGTACATGTACAATTAAAACTTTTCACAAGAACTACATTTGTAAATCAATTAAATAGATAAATACCTTGATCCTCCTGGCCAAATCTCTAGATCTATCAATAGCTTCATTGATATTTATGGACCTCCTTTCCTCTCTTGTAAGTGTGGCCTGTGGACTTGGTTGCTCTTCATAGTCACAACT
>JAULCA010396895.1:0-11904 GCA_032360845.1 Crassadoma gigantea
CGTGTTATTGTGTGGGCTACTAGGAGACGTAACGTCTTCGTGTTATTGTGTGGGCTACTAGGAGACGTAACGTCTACCTTTTATTGTGTGGGCTACTAGGAGACGTAACGTCTACGTGTTATTGTGTGGGCTACTTGGAGACGTAACGTCTTCGTGTTTTTGTGTGGGCTACTAGGAGACATAACGTCTTCGTGTTATTGTGTGGGCTACTAGGAGACGTAACGTCTACGTGTTATTGTGTGGGCTACTAGGAGACGTAACGTCTACGTGTTATTGTGTGGGCTACTAGGAGATGTAATGTCTACGAGTTATTGTGTGGACTACTAGGAGACGTAACGTCTACGTGTTATTGTGTGGGCTACTAGGAGATGTAACGTCTACGTGTTATTGTGTGGGCTACTAGGAGACGTAACGTCTTCGTGTTATTGTGTGGGCTACTAGGAGACGTAACGTCTTCGTGTTATTGTGTGGGCTACTAGGAGACGTAACGTCTACGTATTATTGTGTGGGCTACTAGGAGACGTAACGTCTACGTGTTATTGTGTGGGCTACTAGGAGATGTAATGTCTACGAGTTATTGTGTGGACTACTAGGAGACGTAATGTCTACGTGTTATTGTGTGGGCTACTAGGAGGTGTAACGTCTACGTGTTATTGTGTGGGCTACTAGGAGGTGTAATTTCTACGTGCTATCGGTGTGCTACAAGGAGACGTAACGTCTACGTGTTATTGTGTGGGCTACTAGGAGGCGTAACGTCTACGTGTTATTGTGTGTGCTACTAGTAAGTGTAACGTCTACGTGTTATTGTGTGGGCTACTAGGAGATGTAACGTCTACGTGTTATTGTGTCGGCTACTAGGTGACGTAACGTCTACGTGTTATTGTGTGGGCTACTAGGAGATGTTATGTCTACGAGTTATTGTGTGGGCTACTAGGAGACGTAACGTCTACGTTTTATTGTGTGGGCTACTAGGAAGTGTAACGTCTACGTGTTTTTGTGTGGGCTACTAGGAGATGTCACGTCTACGTGTTTTTGTGGGGGCTACTAGGAAGTGAATGTGATATTAACCGGACATCAGAAATATAGCTTTCGATGTAATGACATTCACCTGATTACACTGACATGATAGCAGATGACTAAAAAAAAGGACATATATGAAGCGCATGAAATGCGGAATTATGTTTTTATGTACCGACCTCACAAACATATCACTAGACTAATGCACAAGCTCGAGGGCGTTACGATATAAGCCAATTTGTGATAAATATAATATTTGTAGGCTATGTCTAAACATTTTCTTCAGGTTGATAAGTATGGATTATGAGCAGTTCTTTTTACAAAACCAATATAATATTCTGCGTGACGTTTCAATGACTAGTACGATATGTTATCCTAACCCTCACTCTGTTACCTTCATCAGATAAATGACCAGTGAAGCGTATGCACACAAAGGCATAAAATGTGTACGAGTTGTCCATAAAATCAATGTCGGTTTCGGCTACGCTGAGTTGTATGTATATATGTACCGAAATGACTCAATTCAGCTACGCTTTGTTAACACTTGGTCATAGATGTGCGAGGTTCTTTGCGTCTCCATTTAGAACTGGCCCACTGCGGCCTATCCATATGGCTTCCTTTATCTACCGCTTGAACAGATTGCTCTATCTGTCCAAAACTTTAGAGATATTCCAGTCAATAACATGTTTTTTTTCTGTGTGGCATGGTCTGTGAATGCCGATTTATTTATCTGTCACCGTCTGTTTTCTTTCTGATGTGGTGAATTTTCTACCTTATTGGGTTACTGTGTCTTTCTGGTGCTCTCCAAGGCGGACCCAAAATCGCCTTCAAGTTTCTCAAATATACGACACGTTGCATTATTGCATCCGATTTTGTATACGCATTCTGTGACGTTTTCTTTAGGTGTTTTATCCTTAGAGTGTACTAGGATATTGCGAGGCTTCATGACTGTTGCTATGCCATGACCGTGATATATCCACTGGATGGTTTCGGATATACCCTTTATAAAAGGGATAACCACTTGACCTTTGGTTTTGTTTTTATCCTTGATTGTCCTTTTCTTGTTCTTCTCCTTACATTGACACTGTATTTGTACCCGTTTTAGGGTCTCTTCCGGATGTGATAAATGTATAATAGTCACAGAACAACAGGACAAAACACAAGAGCAGAATAACATCGCGAGGGCAATGAGAATATGTGCATATCTGGACGGGCCTTAAACGGGTACAAAAACAGTGTCAAAGTAAGGAGAATAACAAAAATGGCCATTCATATATCTGTATTTATACAATATAATTATATATATAAAGTCCGCCAGAAGGAGCACAAAAAAGGCAAAGGCTGAGGGGCCAGTCTTGTGAACATGAGCTAAGTGGAATTGTTTATCTAACCTAAACGAGTTTTTGGAGATTTACATAAATGGTCTGTTTCGGGTTATATTAGTATGAATTGGTTCCGTTGGATTTTATATACGTAGGTTACATAGTACGTACCTGATGATACCTTTAACAGTCTGCGGCTTACTCGGGTTGTACGGAAGGCTGATTCTTTTGGCACCCTGTCAATGAAAGATTTGACAAAATTACACATGTACATATAGTATTTTTACCGTTTACATTCCTGAACCTTATGGTGTTTGTTAATTTTACAATGTACTAGTAACAAATTATATATAGTTAACATACATGTACCTGAGAGGAGTTTTGATAAAGACGTGGAAATTCCGAACAAAAACGTTTTGGTGTTTAACACTTGGCAATTTACAATCTGAAACTAGTGGAACGTATTGGTGTTTAACACTTGGCAATTAACAATCTGAAACTAGTGGAACGTATTGGTGTTTAACAAATGGCAATTTACAATCTGAAACTAGTGGAACGTATTGGTGTTTAACAAATGGCAAAATACAATCTGAAACTAGTGGAATGTATTGGTTTTGAAACATGGCAAAGTACAATCTGAAACTAGTGGAATGTATTGGTTTTGAAACATGGCAAAATACAATCTGACGAAATTAGACCTTACTGGTGACTGTACAAAGTGAAATGCAGTCTGACGTAAAGTGAAATACAGTCTGCTGTATGTATTGGTGGGATTGAAACTCGGTACAAAACAATTTGACATTTGTGGCGCTAATTGTTGATTGTAGAGATTACAATACTGTATGAGGCCTGGGAGATTTATTAGTGGTTGAAACATGCAATATACAACGTACAATTAATAGTTGTACAGAATGATATCATGTCTGACGCTAATGAAATTAATTGTAGACCTACGTTATGAAAGAAGGCCTCAATCAAATGGTAGTTATTGCCGATTCTTCACATTCAAATAATGTCTTATGTTTGTAAAGGTTAATTTTTTATCTAATCAAAAGTGTGTCAAATGTAAATAATAGGGCGAAGAATAGCGCCTATAGACGATATGGCATATTGTATGGAAGTCTGACGCTTGCAGGTATTACTGTTTATGTACAGAATGCGGAAGGACGCTAATGGAAGTTGTTCCTTAATTTACAACTCTGAAATATTGATATTTAGAATTAAATCGACTCGTGGAATGGTGTGTGGATTAACGTGCAGGTAGACACTAGTGGAATGGTGTACTGATTAACGTACAGGTAGACTATATTGGAATGGTGTACGGATTAACGTACAAGTAGACTATATTGGAATGGTGTACGGATTAACGTACAGTTAGACAATATTGGAATAATGTACGGATTAAAGTACAGGTAGTAGCTAGTGATTCTGGTTTTCCGATTTTATAGAATAACGATACAATCTGATACTAGTGGAATTAATAACTGATTGTACACTAGGAACAGTTCAACACAACATGTAATTGTCGCTGGTACGGAATTGTTATATTCTAACGCTATATAAAGCTATTAGCGATTAAAGAAATGACAAATAGTTTGACGCTAGCGGTTGTCATTCTTGATTGTAATAAAATACGGAATGTCATTTAAGGCATTTATTTATGGTTCTCAAGAGATTAAGCCTGATTCTAGTTGATGTCATTATTCATAATATCGGCTGTCATCTACGAAATCTCACTTACCTGCCTTTCCTATACTACAGACAGAACGTCTGTCAAAGCAAGGCCCTGACCTTACTCACGTCAACCAAAATAAGATATGAAACTAGCCAACGCACACAGCAGGACACAGTAGCACCTATAACATCGACCGACTTCTGCCATAGCAACACCTTTAGACACCTATTTGACTTCTGCCACAGCAGCATATATAACATCTACCGACTTTTGCCACAGCAGCACCTATAACATTTACCGACTTTTGCCACAGCAACACCTATAACACCTATCGACCTCTGCCACAGCAACACCTATAACATCGACCGACTGCTGCCATAGCAACACCTATAACATCGACAGACTTCTGCCATAGCAACACCTATAACATCGACCGACTTCTGACATAGCAACACCTATAACATCGACCGACTTCTGCCATAGCAACACCTATAGACCCCTTTTTGACTTCCGCCACAACAGGATCTATAACGTCTACCGACTTATACCACAACAGGATCTATAACGTCTACCGACTTATACCACAGCAGGACCTATAACAGTTACAGACGTATACCACAGCAGGACCTATAAAACCTACCGACTTATACCACAGCAACACCTATAACATCGACCGACTTCTGCCACAGCAGGATCTATAACGTCTACCGACTTCTGCCACGTCTTACCACTTATATTATATAACGACCTCTGCCACCGCAGCACCTATAGCATATAGCGACTTTCGATATTGCAGGACCTTCAACATGTTCTGACTTCCGCCATAGAACGACCTATAACATATTACGCATTCTAACACAGCAGGATATATAGCATCTACCGACCTCTGCCACAGCAGGATCCATATCATCTACCGTCTTCCGCCACAGTAGTAAGTATGACAATCACTGACTTATGTCACAGAAGGACCTATAACATCTACCGACTTCTACCACAACGGGACCTATAGCGTCTACCGACTTCTGCCACGTCTTGGCACTACTTACAAAGTACGGCTCCATCGTCTGCAAGACCACGTTCAAGCACCGCACAGTCCAGACTGATCCCGATCTAACCGTTCGCTAACATCTGCCACAGCACGGACAAAAATTTGTCAACGACTTCCAGTGCAGGACACAAATCATACTACCTCTACTACATATTGACTTCAGTTTACCAACATTCGCGACAACACATCCTGGAACTTACCGACTTCTGCCACAACACGGCCCGATACTGAGGCACGTTGTGATTGTTAGCGTCTGTTACGATGACGGACAACAGGTATGCCTCTTTTTCAGCGTCCAACCCCACATAATTCTGGTGCACTGCGATATAAATATAGGTAAAGGTTAGGGCCGAACTGATATCGCAGACTAAATTAAGCATGTGTGAAGGGACGAATGAAAACGTTAAAATGATTGAATCACATTATAGACAATTAAAAAAGTATCGGTTGACGTTATTGAGGCTGAAATACAAGTACCAATTGGCGTTATAATGATGCCTTGTCATGTGCATTATGCTACTGCAAATATAAGTGCGAGTTACGTTTTCCAATTAGACAAGAAGATCGCCGTAACTTTGCTATTTATTGGCGAAGTTCAGATATCTAAGTTTGGGTTTTATTTGGGCGAAAGGTGTATCACTACATTGTTAGCTCTGTCTGTTGCCTCTACGACTATGTATGCAGCTTGTGCGACGTCTGTAACGGTCATCTTAGCAATACAGACGTGCAGTTACTTAGTATTTATTTCATAAGTTTTCTCCATTCAAACATATATCCATACATTTAATCTGTTCACCTGTATAATACATATAATCAATATGTGTAATTGCAAATCAATAAAACATAATATAACTAACCGAAGTATTATTTATCATGTCGAAAGCAAACATAAAAAAACAATAACACAATAATAGAGATGGTCAGGTTGACATGTCAGTTTTGTCGTCTGCTTCTGTTATTCGGATCTAGTTGTGGTGACCCTTGTCGTTTTCTCCAGAGAAGCTACGAAAACGGGAAATATGATCAGGGAATCTTGAACGCATGCGGCTAACATGTGTGACATGATGTTTTGTAATTTTTTGACGCTATTTAAAGTAGTTTACTATTTACTTACGTTTTCCAAGGAAATATTTAAAGTACCATCGAGTTTGAAACTCAGGGTTCTCCAAATGAATCGGGCTGTTGAGTGGACTGGATACTGCCTAAAATGGCAAAAATTGATTCCTAGTAAATGGTATATACACATATATATACTACTCCTTAGGATCACTTTTATTTTAACGTATATGTGAAAATATAAAATTCATTACGTTTATACTGAGACTATTTTTGAAATATTGATTGTTCATTTAAATCATCAGCATGTGAAAAAAGAAAGTAATTACAGTCGGAAAATGAGCCACATGAAAAGGGTTACATGTACCACTGCCCCCAGCTCATGAAGCGTTTTTGGCTATATATTTCTGTTTAAGAGCTGCCTGCAGCATGTCTCACACATGCTCGATGGGATTAAAATCCGACGAGCGGGCTGGTCAATCCATTCATTGAATAATCTCTTGCTTTAGATACAGCTCAGTTTCCTGTGATCTCTTTGGCCTAGTATTATCATCCATAAGAATGAAGTCGGGGCCGATAGCGCCATCGTAGGGCTGATATAGGCATCAAGAATTGCATCGCGGTAAATCCGGGTCGTAATGGTACTATTGTAGAAGACATGGAGGTAAGTTTTCCTAAGAAGGCTTATGCATCCCCACACCATCACTAAACTTCCGCCATATCGGTCATGTTCCACAACGTTCCTGCCTGAAACCTCTTCCAAGGTTGTCTCCATACTCTAACGCGCCTGTTGGTGAACCGACTCTCATTCCTGAAGAGTCCAAGTGCTGTGAGCTTCGGCCCAATCTAATCGGTCCCTAACATTGCGGGCAGTTAAGGCATTTGACGCTGCATTGTAGCCCTAGAAACGACCTCCTGCAGGACGTCTGGAAGGGTTTCCGTTAGTTTGGAAACGATTCCACATTCGTGCCACCCAAAGTTCTTCTGCAATCTGACGTCGAGACATGCTAGCTTGCAGCATTCAGATGCTCCTATTAATTTCACCGTCATTTAACCGTTGTCTGGTACGTCTTTGTGCCATATTAAAACAAAAACACGCAAAGACCATTCACCAAGTTGATTTCCTTAACATTTTGAACAACGCTTTAGTTAGCCTAGTGCAGAGTCTACACGTGGAAAAGCGTGCACACGCTTTTATTGTTGACTGAACACAACCACACTAGGACAATTGGAAGGCTGATATATTCGCCCAAAACAGTACGGAAGGAAAATATATATTCTTTTTAACTTTTTTTTTTCAAAATATAGGTGATACTTAGCAATATGTAAGTAGTACATGCATAGTGTATATATAAACAAAATTGATACATATATATTTTGACAATAATCAATTGCTGCAATTTATTGTGTCGTTGACCATAAGTGTAAATGTTTAAATCAATGGCAAAATACCGAAATTTCAAAGGTGATACTGAGTAGTGATGATTACCGTTGTTTTTCCAGCCTAACGTTTGCGTAGCACGTTCATCGTTTAGCTTCATCTCGAAATATCTGTGTGTATTCTTTTTTTCTGTGGGTTTGTTGTCTTCGTAACTGATATTGTCGTAGATGAGTTTTCATTCGTCTTTGTCAGTAAACATTGCGATATATGTACGTTTTTTGGTCCTAATTTACGTTAAATGCTCGTTACATGTTGTCGAGTACGAGTTCTGATTTGTGGTATGTATTTGGTGGTGGTTTTGTCCTAGTCTATACCAACTATCCATCTACGTTTCTTTCGGAATACATTACAAATATCACAGACTTACATCTTCTCCATCTCTCTCCCCAGACTCCAGTCGGAACCTCCCGGCACATTGGTTAGAGGTTTCGCCTTCTACGGTGCTAAGCTATAACGAAACAAAGCGACAAAGTAGGATATAGAATATGCAGATTCGCGTGTTTAAATGGGAAACTTCTTCCATGAAAAGAAGGCAATTCTATCAAAGTATTTTCGTTGTGCACAATTAAATAGTTTTATGAATAAGTTTTATGTCTGATATCATAAAGCTGAACCCTAAAAAGCATCGGTCGAACCTATGTAGAAAGTCTGAAACCAACGTAATTTATATAATGCATCAATAGTGTCAGTCGCACAGAACGGATTAAATTAGCATAAGTGTTTGTACGTGAGGTACAACTTCATTTCCGCTACAAGGTTTCACATGTACTCAAGGAGTAGTGCGCTTTGCAATATTCAAACATAATACACCACCATCAGGCAGCTGTTATTTACAACACCTTTTATATTTTGTTTTTGCTTGATACAGTAGCTGTCGACTGCTGAAGAACAAATTAACAACACAGGGTTTCAAAGGAAACAGATGGATGAACACTATGGACAAGATTTGTGGTGGCTAACATCACCAATTACGTAAAATGCCGTTTTCGAGGACATGACATACTTTTGTTTTGACCAAGGTTTACACGGACAGTAACAGCGACAAAGCAGTTCATTGTTTTCGTTGCGGAACTGGCCAATTTTACCTTGTACTTTTTCAAGGATATCCATGTAAATCTTTCGTTTGTTTATATTTCACCATGTGTTACCGATTTTTGGTTTGAAATTTGGTTTCTCTGGCATTTTGATATTCATTGAAAAAGTAGCATTTCATAGATGTACAGTTGTATATCTAAGTGCATCTCTATTACATATACACTTTATTTAAACAACATACATTGTATGCAACAAACAGAGTTTTTTTTAAACGTGATAAAACCGTACTTAAAAAGAATCAGAAACATGACAAATGTTAAGCAGGCGACCGACGACGGACGGTGCGTCATGACGGAATGTAGCTGCATAACATCGAAAGTGGTTGCACAAATATTGGAGGTGGGGCATGGGTGTTGAATAGGGTAGGCATCGTGTTCTGTGCTGCAACACTCCATGCAAACGTCTTTAAATATTGTCGTTAGCTGGTGTCTTGCAGTTAAAGCATTTGTAACATGCTGAATTCAATGTTACTTGCTATTGTTTTCGATTACACGAATGTGATGCCTCCTTGATGTTAATCTATAAATAGTCACCTAGGATTGCCACCCAATCCAATCTCTCTCAGTTTTCATCAATGTAATTTGCCTAACAGCGTCTGTACGTTTTGTACCTATAGCAGTAGGTTACCATATGTTCATGTTTCTAAGCAAACAGATAAAGTACATTTTCCAATGCTGTGACTTACAAATTAATCATTACAGCATCAACAGCGACTAGTGTTTCCCTGATTCGTCGTTCCATGTGATCAAGCCGACAAACAATCAGCGTGATTAGATCTTGCTGGACGTCCAATATAACGTGGGAAGCTATTCTTAGTGTGATAGTGTTACCTTACCTCATTACCAGACCAAGCCTAATCACACACAACATACGCAACCACTTAATCGTGTTCTGTTCAGGGAAGCTGTGACCAGGGTGGCCGTCCTTCTGACATGGTTTCGTTACGTGGTGTTAAAACACATAAAGGAAAGAAGAATGGTAATCCTTGTACGTGTTCAATTATATGAAATAAAAGGCTATATGTTAAATACCCTACTGAACCACACCGTAACAATTTTTTTAACGATGATATTTCGACACTGACCTAATTTTCTGAACAAATCTAAGCAATTTCTATAATAAGGACATAATTTGAGAACGGTACTTTAATATTTATCTTTTCCATTGTTTACATTATGACGTCATCTACAATGATATTCCTGAGGCTTCCGGTTCCATTTTATGTCCTGTTTAATATCTCTACTACGGATGTGTGAACAAATATCGAAAGAGACATCGGATTTTTTCTCTCACGCTTAAGTCCGTCCCATTTTGATTGGTATTTTACTGTACAATATGGGGTTCAGCAAAAGTTGATTTTATACCTATTTCTGCAACGAACACTTAATCTTCTAGCCTACTGTACAACATGCTTTAGAAGCATACTCTGGTATAAATGCTCCTGCTTTAGTAACATGTGAAAGGAACACACAACGATAATGAACTCTCCTACTGTACAACGAGTTATAGGAACACACACCGATAATGCACTATCCTACTGTACAACGAGTTACAGGAACACACATATATGATGAACTCTCCTTCTGTAGAACACACAACGATAATGAAATATCCTACTGTACAACGTGTTATAGGAACACACAACGATAATGCACTATCCTTCTGTAGAACACACAACGATAATGAACTCTCCTACTGTATAACGTGTTATAGGAACACACACCGATAATGCACTATCCTACTGTACAACGAGTTACAGGAACACACATCTATGATGAACTCTCCTTCTGTAGAACACACAACGATAATGAAATATCCTACTGTACAACGTGTTATAGGAACACACAACGATAATGCACTATCCTTCTGTAGAACACACAACGATAATGAACTCTCCTACTGTATAACGTGTTATAGGATCACACAACGATAATGAAATCTCCTTCTGTAGAACACACAACGATAATGAAATATCCTACTGTACAACGTGTTATAGGAACACACAACGATAATGAAATCTCCTACTGTATAACGTGTTATAGGACCACACAACGATAATGAAATCTCCTTCTGTAGAACACACAACGATAATGAAATATCCTACTGTATAACGTGTTTTAGGAACACACCATTTCAATATATATGATATATAACAAGAACTGGAACTCTGAGTCCAAATGTTTTGATCAGGAATTTACAAATATGGGAATACCAACACTTAAAGGGAACCGAATTGTACACGATATTAACCGTTGTGAACGAGTAGGAGTGATGTACTCTAAACATGTACCAATTGAACAACCTAACAGAACTTGAACTATACCATGATTGCACCTAATGTCTTTATTGAAGACCACGTGTCTGTGGCATTGATAGGTAATGTAATACCAGCACACGTGACCTTTACTTATAGAAAATCCACGTAATAGGGGTCGTAAAGCTATCTCGATTAATGTACATAACGACACGATGAGTCCACACTTCTTCTGCGCCGATCTTAGGGGCGATTGTTTCCGTTTCAGCCGCGTCCCAAAATATGTTTACGACATGCCGACGCTAGAATGTCTGACAGATCGCAAACCTCAGCTCAAATTCAACATCAATTCTAACACAATCAGACGTTTTCGCATCTTACTGAAAACTAATTGGAAAGATCTTCAGCAATACCGGAACAAAAATAGAATTTATCAAACTAATGAGAGGAAGAATAGAAACATTTTGTTCCGGTTTCGCGATCAAAACTACAAATTGGAAATTGAAAGAAACAAAAACAAACAAAAAAATAAAATGTGCATGCATTGAGGACGTGTAACAAGTATCCCACAATAAATGATGTGTGTTTTATAGAAAGGGAAGTAAATTTAGTCACATATTAACTCTATATACATGAAAGTGAAGGAAATGTATATGCAAATATATAAAGGTTTGTGATATAGAATGTAAAGGAAATGCATACACAATATTGAAAATATATGCGCATGTAATATAAAAAGTGAAAGAATTTGTATACGAAAAATATACCTGTGTTATATAGAAAGTGAAGGAAATTGTATAAACATTATATACCTGTGTTATATAGATAATGAAGGAAATTGTATAAACATTATATACCTGTGTTATATAGAAAGTGAAGGTCATTGTATACACAGTATATACCTGTGTTATATAGATAATGAAGGAAATTGTATAAACATTATATACCTGTGTTATATAGAAAGTGAAGGAAATTGTATAAACATTATATACCTGT
>JAULCA010397450.1:0-10522 GCA_032360845.1 Crassadoma gigantea
GGTAAAATTGTTTGATCAAAAAGTTTAATCTGACAATCAATTGGCAAATTTAAATTGCGGATCCTTGATTTCAATAAAAACCTAGCCTTATTAGTGGCCTGATCTTTTATATGCTTCTTTGCCAGTGAAAATGGACAGTTCCTAGAAAAAGTGAATCCAAGATATTTATAGCAATCGATAATTTCTAGAATATTATCAAATAAACGAAATTTAAGTATTCTGATAAAATGTTATCACTTATAGCAACTCCATTGCAATTTTGACCCTGTAAGTTGGTCTCAAGGTCATTAACAAAAATGGCAAATAGCAGAGGAGGTAGATTTTCCCCTTGTCACACACCAGATTGACAGTAAAAATATTGCGATACATTACCATTATGTTTAACACATGATTTTATGTTTTGGTACGTTTGAAAAATAACATTAAAACATTTTTCTGATATTCCAAAATTCAGAAGCTTAGACCAAAGCCCAGATCTCCCTACATGATCAAAAGCCTTACTGAAATCAATAAAAGTACAAAACAGTCTCTTACTTCGACTCCTTAAAAACGTAATTACTGAATATAAGGTATATAAATGGTCTGTTACAGAGTAACCTTTTTTAAAACCGGCCTTGGTTTCAGATAGAATAGTTTCAACAAAAAGTGTTAATCGATTATTCAAAACAGTGGTGAATAATTTGCCCATAGAGCTAAGTATTGTAATTGGTCTGTAATTTTACGGAAGGCGAGGATCCCCTTTCTTTTTGTATATTGGTATTGGTTTTTAACTCTGTATTTGACGTAGTTTCTTTTGGAATGACTTTTTGTGGATGTTAAAATATTTGTTAACAATTTTACGGTAACTTTTACCTGCTGATAACATATCGGCCTTACGCTGGGGTGTTTTGTTAATGCTATATTTTTTGCGTGCTGCATTAAATACATTTCGAGCACGTTTACAGTCAGGACCAAACCAGGGTTTACCTCCCTTGCGTGTAACATCATTTGACGAATGTGGAACTCCAAAAGTATTAGCAGCACAGATTTTGAATAAATTACAAAGTTTGTCACATACAAAATTACAAGCATCTTTAGAAAAAGACTGACAAGAGCTTACATGCTGTACAAGTTCATTTACTATATAAGTATCAACATTTCCTACAATTGTGTCCTTTTTATCCTCACACCATTTAGGACGTGTTACAGATTTACATGTATTGGACTTTGATTCACTTGTAACAGTATTTACTTAAAAGAAAACTCGATTGCACAATGGACATCTGATATAATTGGATTTGTCTTTACAGGTATTTTTACCATGATCAGCATCATTTCCAAACCTTCCGTTTAATATAAAAATATTATGATTTTTACACAAATCAAGAAGTCGTTCGCCATAAATACTAACTGGTTTGTAGTCTTGACTACACCTTGTTGGGTTAATATTAAAGTTACACAGCAAGTTTGGTTCTTCAAAGAACGCAATATTATCTTGATCAAAATCGTAAAATTCAAAAAGGCCACTTTCACAGTGAACAAAATCTTGTTTGGTATTTGTTCTCCCATTGAATTCACCAGTTATACAAATATGACTATATTTACTGGACAATTTATTGCTTTCTTCTACAAATTCATCATAATAATCAGTATCAAAATATTTGGAATCAACTGGAGGGATATATACAGTGCCAAGAAGGACATTACGGTCAGAATTTTAAACTTTTATGTCAAGCCATAAAACATACTCAGAACTTGTTTCGATAACTGTTATACAATCTACGATTTTATTTTTAACACTACAAGCAATTCCACAAGTACAGCGTTTGTACTTTTGTTTTCTATCTTTGCGATAAACAATAAAACCTGGAATATTTAAAATATCTAGATTATCTAATTTGGTTTCACCAATACCAATTACGTCATATACCGACAGATAATCGGCGAATTCAGAAAATTTTAACATAGATTTAATGCCACAAACGTTAATGTAAGCACACGTCAGTTCCTGTCGGTCATTTTGAGGTCTCCAGTGACTTCCTTATCGACGCTCGGACTACCACTGAGCTAAAGGGAAGTTCCCTCTAGCTCGAAGCTAAAAGACGACCTTATTACTATGTACAATTAAAACCTGCCACACATGTAACCAGAAGCGAAATCATGATTTTCTTTCTACCCTCTCAAAAGTAATTTTCTTCTGTTTGGTGATGAGAGTTTCCCATGCCTTTTTGTCGTTAAATGCCTAGCCAACTAAACTGCTAAGATCCTTAAATTTGTAAATATTAGCGCAAAAGAAAAAATATCAGGGGTGGCTAAACTTGCCCCGGTCTCCCGTATGTAGATTTTTTGTAAACACAATATAATGTTTGCATCAATGACGCCATTTTCTTCTAGTCAAAGCTAAATTAAATATTTGTGCTTGTGCGTAACGTATAAGTGTACTCCTCTTCACCAAGATGGCCGGATTCAATCCCGGTCACCTGATGATTGAGATAAGCTTGTGAAAACTGGTAATTGTTATAGAAAAAAGTGCATATTACATAATTGACGATAAGTCTAAGTAAATGTATAAATATGCTAGTTAAAAAAAAATAAAATAAAAAATGAAAACATTGTAAAACTTTGATTTAAGTGAGATTGTCTTTATATCAATATGTAGTCTCAATTACTGTTCCATCCTGAAACATAGGATTGAATTTCAAATTTTGTAACTGTCACCGAGGTTTGACGGGTAATGATGCCATATAAAATTAAACAGTTTCTGTTTGTGATTAGTTATAAACCAGCACGCATTGTGAATAATTCATACGTTGCTGAAAAAGGACGTAGTACTAGGTTGGTTGTCTGGAAAATTATTGTTGATTTTGTCATAAATGCATTTTTCATTGTTTCTCTTATGGGTGATGCATAAATAAATAGTGTAAAGACTATAAGCAGACTTTCAAAATTGTTTATTATTTCGTTCATATTCTTGAAAATGGAAATCAAAAGCTGATGCAGTTTTAGATAATGAAAAAAAATGAATGTACACGTTGACCTATTGGTTTAATGCAGATTCTTTTTTAAGATATCTCTCGTTAGAAATGTTAACAAAACTGGGTTGATAACAAAAAAGATCTTCAGAACCTGTGGCGCAAAGAAAAAAAAAGAAATAAAAAAGTCTTAAAGCACCGACAAAGAGATAAATGCAACGGACATCAGTTCCAGGATTTTCCGGTTATTTTCTAACTTCCCGGAATAACCGACGAAGACCGATGGATTGTGACGTGCTTATTACGTCACAGTATGATAATCTCTGAACGAAGTATCATGCCTGTTGGTTTCACATTTTGTGTGATAGACTTTTTCACTCAGAATGCATATAAGTGGTTATCTAAATAAACAAGTCATAAAACATAAAGGCTGTTTTCATTAGATGCTGTTATAACTATAGAAGTCTGGTCTGAGGTAAATACCCAAATAGATATGTGATCTTTAATGTGATAACTATTCACGTCGTGTTGCATGTCAAGTCCATATATCTTGTACCTAGCAGGTTAATCAACCAGTCGTGAGTGAAAAAAGGAGACTATTTTCTACACATGTAGCTGTGTGAAGAATCAATGTACAATATATGTATTTTCAAATTAGTCTATCAACAAAAATTAGAGTTTCTCCTGGGAAGAGATCGTTAAGAAAATCAGGCGTAATCCTATCTTTAATCTTAAATAAAAACTGTAGTTTTCTCTTTTTTCTTGGGTCTGATAACTTTTCCAACCCTGTTTCAATGTATAAAGCAGTGTTGTTTACATACCATGCATAAGCGGGCTATTGAATGATGTCAAAAGTGTACATGATTTAGAGTAATTTTGTTCAATAAAGGAACAGTTAATTGACAATTAAATATAGTTATTTAATTTATTTCCGTCGTTTTTAGTATAGTAAAGAAAATAAGTGTCATTGTATAAATGCTATCCCTCTGCAAAAAGTTCAGATTTTTTTCAAAGTAGACAACTCTCATCATATGACGGAAGAAAATAAATGATACGTAATGCTTCTCTTTGAGCCTTTTCAAGTAATTCTGATTCGTTAAGAGTACATGTACATCCATCCCACAATACACCGGCGTACTCAAACACTGGTAAAATAAAAGTGGTATAAATTTTCAATAAAGTACTCCAGAATTATCAACATAATTGACATCATCAGACCGTTTCCCACTTAAATTGAAAACAATACCCAAGTGTTTATGCGTTTCAGTAAAATTTAAAATTTCACCACCAAAGATACGGATTGAGTTATAAACAAAACCTATGTATTACCAGGGTTAAAACTTACTAGTCAACTGCTTTGCTCAGAAATCGAGCGATAATAAGTCTTGATTTAACTCCGTGTCAGCAATGAAAACTCTCTGGTTTCTATGACAGAGATAATCTTTAAACCATCCCATAAGGTTTCCAGTAGTTCCATAAGATTTCAATTTTGCCAAAAGCCAAAAGTGCCAAACCCTATCGAAGCTTTTGACATGTCACAGAATATTAAACATGTATGGTTTTTTTCTCAAGTGCCATGCAAATATTGTGATAAATTTCAATTAATTGATAAACAGTAACTAGAATGATCTGGCATAAAGCCAGACTGGTGTTCATAGAAGAGAGAATTCCTCATAAAATAATTATGAACATGTTTAAAAATTACCCTCTCAAATACTTTGCTTACAGAAGACAATAATGATATCACCCTTTTTGAAAAGGGGCATAACTTTTGCTGATTTTCACATGGCTGGATAAGTACTGATGTCATCGCAACCAGAAGCTTTTCCTAGTTTCAAAATCTGGAGGATGTCACTGACTTCAGTGGTGTCAATTCTAATAGTATCACACATACTCTCAGTCCTGTTCGGAATAATGGGAACTGCGGTATTGTTATCGTCAACTTCAGTAATTGAACAAAAATATTTGTTTAATAAATCTGCTTTCTCAGTATTTTCAGTAATAACTTTATGTGATAAGGGGTCAACTAACGAAGGAATAGAATGGGGCGAGCCAGCAGATTTCATAAGTCGTTTAACAAGTCTCCAGTACGACCTTGTATCAGTCGAAGAGTATTGCTCACTAATTCCATGAACACTATTGTAAAATTTTAAACGAGCATGCTTTTTCATATTATTAACTTTATTTCTTTGTGTCTTGGACATTTTAATATCTTCAAAAATATTCGTTAATCCAGTTTTTTTTATGTAAACGATCCCTTATTCAAATGTTTTTACGCAATTCTGACGTCATCCGAGGCTTATCGTTAGGTCTCAGTTAATATTTTAGAAGGAATACATATGTTTGCAAAATCTAAAAAAAAAAAGGAAAACTTTTACATGCTGCATCAAGTGAATCACACATTGAAAAATCACCTTTCCAATCATGATTTGATATAAACTGATTAAATTTATAAAATCGGCGTATTTATAAAGCCAAACGTGTCTCTTAAAAACAGGTTTCGTATTAAAAAGTATTTCAATATAAACAAGACTGCCGTCATGGTCACTTATATTTCTGTCTATATTTACTACAGATGCATCAATGCTATTTAACGAGTCAGATAAAAGGATCGGATCAAAAAGGCTTTGTCTACCTGGGCCAAATCTAGTTGGTTCCAAAATGACATTTGTAAAAGTGTATGCCGAAATTATGTCAGACAAAATATGTCTTTGGGTAATTCTTAGCATATCTGCATTTAAGTCACCATTTTTAATAGATTTGGAGAAATACCTAAAGCTCGATCTATAGATTCACGCAGGTTATCCCAGAAAGGACTTACGGCATTTTCCGGTCTTTATATTGTACAAATCGAATTACTGGACTGAGATAGCCCGACACTGATCCATAGTACTTCATCCCCGGAAAATTCTAGATCAAATAAACGTTTTACCTTCAAATTTTCAAGAATCCTCCCACCTGCAAAATTTCTATCTTACCTGAAAGGTGTATGGAAACCTTCTATACATAGACCATCAGAAGAAAAATGCTCGTCTAAATGGGTTTCGGTTAAGCAGATAATATCACATGAGCAATATCTTAAATATACGGAATTTTATTTCGAACACGGACATTTAAATGAAAATTAGACAACTCGTTTGGACCTGGGTTAGATTCGACATCCATGTGAGTAAAAGAGAAAGTAATAACAAAGACAACTCAATATTAAGTACCGCAGAATTCACGAACAGGACTAGGGAGTGTGTGTGTTTTAAAAGCGAACTCAACGATAACTAAAACTGGTTGTAAACTTTACCTGGATTTACACTGAATAAAATAAAAATAGATTTGATTAAACATCTGCCTTAGACTTTCGAGTAAAAAGTCCCGATCGCCACTCTATGACTAAAAAAATCGCCACTCATTTTCAAATGAGAACGAATGACAACATAGTGAAAGGCGATCGGGAACAACTACATCTTTGAAATGTGCAGTCCAACAGTTTGAAATAATGTAAGAACATGTATTAACACGTGCAAAATTCCCTTGACCAGAGTGGTCTCGAAACAAAAATCGGTTCAGTATTTTTTGAGATATGAGTATTTATTTGAACGAATACTGGCGAACATATTTCATAGTGGTTCATTCCGGCCACCACTTTTACTTTTAATTTAAAATACTGCTTATCATAACTTATATATACTATTGTAACGAGTATACAGATATCTTTTCTTTGCTAGTTTTCGAATAAAATTCATTATGTATTGAGGGAGATATGACATAATAAATACAAAAATAATCCTCAAATATAGCTTCACAGTGCATTCCGGGTTTGATAAAGTTAGAAAATACACGTACCGCGGTAGTTTCGTAAACCCGATTGCAATAATAGGACTAGCGTGTTGGAATAGGCCAGTTGGCAGAATACGGAAGCGAGTTTCAAAGTCACACGTGACCATCAAACAATTGTGATTTTACTTACACCAAACAATTAAGTAAAATTGAACATGTCCTGAAAGCACGATACACGACGAAGTAGGAAGAAATTAATGCCGAGGAAGCGAGTAAGTACGAAACATAATAGGATGTTGTAATGAGCCACATAGAATGTTGCAGTTAAAGGCATTGCATGTTGACAAAAAAAGGACGAAATTAGAATAAAAGCATAATGCAAGTTTCATGTTACCATAATGCATGTAACATGTTAAAATAATATATGAAGCATATCGAATGTGTAATAAATGAATTGGAACATTAAAATAATGATATTGCATATAAGAATACAGCATGAGGCATGTAAAATTTTGGCCCCTTTGGCATTCCATATTCCTCGATGTGTTCGTGAGTGACCCCGAGGAGCACGGAGATGGGGTAGGCCTATCTGAGGTGCAAGGTTTCGCGTTCTCTACCGTGTTGGACAATACCCGTGAATTTTGTTGGCTGCAGTTGGAAAATAACTAATGAGAGTGAAAGAAAAACCATATACAACAACCACGAGCTTGTATGACCTGTTTCTACCACAATAAAAAAAATTACCAGCACTGATTCAACAAAGATATTAAGTGTACTAGTGTACCAGCCTCGGACACGGAAGTAAACCCCACCGGAAACCACAGCTCCTTTACCTCACCGGAAATGACCCGTTGAAAACGAGTTTTAGTGTCTTATTTTAGCCGTGCTCTGCTTTTTGATAAAACATGATATTGTGTCCGAGGGGAATGTGAACGAACAAGAAAGTAACCCTTAATCTCAGCTGTGAAATATGTACATGCGAAATAAGCTATCTCTGTTTTTAGGAGGACAAAACAAAGATCTTGTGAAAATTTGCGTTAAGAATGAGTAAGATTGTTGATTTGGTATCGGCATTATTGGTATGTGAAAGTCTGGCTTGCTATGGCTCCTGCTGGTATGTGATATTATGGTTGGTGGTCTGTTATGTGAATATCTTCTTTTAAAGTGCGAAGTCGGAGATGTGTTCTGTGAAGTTCTTGTTTGATTTTACGAAGTCGGAGATCTGTTGTGTGAAGATCTTGTTTGATATTGAGTGGTCGGAGATCTGTTATGTTAAGATATTACTTTATTAAACGGGACGGGTTTGCGGGCCTGTTGTTACTTTTTTATTTTGTGACATGTAGATATAACTTTTATTTGTTTTTGTCAGCAAATTGTGTTGATATATTGATAAACGTATGCTGTTCTTTCTTTAAATTTATGCGGACTTGTTAACCAACTCAAATTTACATGTAACGATAGGTCTTGCCTAGGCATTTTTTGTATTATTTCATAATTCTTTTGGATATTTGCGACGATAAAATTACTTATGAACTCAGCGAAAATTAAGCTAGCACAGAATTAAGATAATTAATTTTTAAGTTCAAATTGCACAAGAAAATATAATTCAAGCTCAAATGTCAGTGTTTTGATTACGTTTTTAAAATGTGGCGCGTGCGACGACTATTCATTCTGTTTTAGACTATAGGAATAAATTCACACCGTAGAAATACTTTTTGTCATATAAATTCTATAGCCATCATAAAAAGTTAATATGCTGACAAAAAAAATATTCATTTGAAGCCTAAAATACTGCAAAATTCAAGCCGTTATCCAATTTGGGTCCCGACATTCGCAAAAACCGGAGACACTGATTGGTGACTTCAGGGCGTTCTATAAATATCTCAAGTGATCCCCGGGTGCTAATTTCGTTTGTGAGAACACCCATCGATATTTTTTTTTAATACAACCATAAATGAATATAATTCCTCCTTAGATTTTTCAATGATTTAACAAAATGATGGTTTGGTGATCCGATTTGGGTACTGTCACCTTACAGTAAGCATAAAAGCGTGTAGAGTAAAATATTCTAGTCCCATTACACATAATTTTCTTGTATATTGTGTAATAATCACACGTCTCCCTTCTTCAACTTAGTAAACTCTGTGTATATTAGCGTAAACGCAATGAAAAAAAGGCTCGACGGATTGATACTTGTTTCAAAGATGGTGCCGTTCGTGCTTAAGCGAGATACCAGTCCAATGAAAACCAATGCTTGAATCATTCACCATCTAGATACATAACACATATTCGGAATCGATTATGTCTAATTATGCATCAAAAGAATGCTGATAAACTTATTCCATGGATGCAAATTCAAATTTTCTCATCAATATAGATTCATTTGGATCAGATTGTCCTATCAATCACGGCTACCGTAATTACCATCGTGGCAACCCGCTTCGAATTTTCTGAGTAATGTAGCATGTTAACATTTTTTAATGTAAACATAAGGATTGACCTTCATTTTAATCCAATTAGAAGTCGAGTACTTGAGCCTCGGAGGTCATAGTCATGATACGTTAAAATATACCGGGCAGATTTATATTAAATCATGATACGTTTCTGCCGGAAATATTTTTCTCTTAAAAAACTGCCGGGCAGATTTATATTAAGTCATGATACGTTTCTACCGGCCCATATCGGTCATCGTATCGGAGAAATGGATATTTCACTAGGTCATTTTGTCATTCTTACATATTTTTTGTTATTTCTTTTATCGGGTCACATTTTTCTTTTACCGTGACAAAAATGACATGGGGCCAAGAACATACGCTAAAGTGAGTGCGTGTTGGTTGAAGTTGACCGTGAGAAAGTATGATAAGCGGCATTACATCGTTACTATCCGCACGTCTACACCGGTAGTTCGGTACTCATGTCCACGCTCTCCATATGTTATCTCCGGCTATCCGGCGTTAACTTAAACTACCCAACTTACCCTGATAAACCTCCCCGTGAATTAACACCAAACCAGATTGCTTCAGAAACGAGATACAATATGAGTAAGTAGTTATTTATTTAATTTAGCTCTTCCTCCAATAGTTGAAATTTCTATTAAGAAAAGACGACACAGAAAGTGATGTTGTCGTTTACCGCCTTTTTGGTGCTGTTTTTGTAAAATTATGCTTTGTGTAGCGCAAAATTCTTTCGTATATTTTCAGAAAAAAAATCATAAGCTATTAACAAAAAAAATGTTGTTTAATTAAATTATTTGGAATAATCAAGATAAGCGCAGCGATTTTTGCACAAAAGTGCACTCAGTTTTTGGTACTCCGTCTTAATACTGACATTTACTGTATATACCGTGTAACCCTAAATAAATATTTTAGTTATTCCTTAATTCAGTTAATTCTATCCATATGATATACCTACATGTTCACAATGATGGTTATCAATACGTACACCATTTTATTGTGCTACTTAAATAAACTACAAGAGACTACCAAAGGGAAGGGTCTTCTGCCTCATCGACAACAGTAGCCGTATCACGCAAGGCACTGTACCAGTCATCCTCGATATCCAGGGGTTACGTTTACTTTAGATCTCTACACGTAGAGCGAACGTGAGCATAACCCCTGGATATCGAGGATGTGTACCAGTGAGATCACGAAAGCTACCATAAAATGTCCCTACAGTCTTCATTAACAGTTGACAATTGTGACAACTCCTCGTAAAAACAAAAACAAAATCAAGTAATGTGTGCTTTTTGCTAAAAAATAATTGAAACTAGATATAAAAGATATGATTTTGTCCACCAAGAA
>JAULCA010397672.1:0-12906 GCA_032360845.1 Crassadoma gigantea
GACTTATATAGGCGTAGCCTGATGTCCGATCCATTTGACGAATATAATGTCAATAAAATATTGTTGAAATTGAAATACAGCAAAACTGGAGTACAAGTAAACTGAATGAAAATGCTTATATTGACTAAATTGTCTCAATTATTATAACTTGTGTGTATGAATCAGTCCTTTTCCCTGGGTTTTGTATACACATTTAGATATCAAGTTTATCTTGAAACTATGGATTCTTTAGACTTTAGGGAAACTCTTTGATGTTGATGGTGATTTGAATAAAGGTTCCCCAACGAGTGATGGTTGGTTATCATGTTTATCTAACTCGAGTTCATTAATTTTTAAATTGTATAAAGACACAAGGTTTACCGAGTGTCTTTTACAATTTTAAGATTAACTAAAGAATGATAACCTACCATCACAAGTTTGGGATCCTTTTTCTCCCATAACATTCTGGAAAAACATATGTTTCCCTTGAAAAAATACTCCAAGTTGGTTTCCTATGGGGGAAACAATTGCCGTTAATCATGACGTCACAATAGAAGCTGACGTCGTGAAGCATTGTTACGTGACATCATAAGTAAAAAACTGACCAATGAAATCACATCCAGGGTGTTACCCACTAGTGGGTAACCAAAACTGTTTACCAACTCCTAGCAGGTTTATCCAATGAATCGGGAGTGAGGAACCCTACAGTGGTTATGGGAGAAATAGATTTTCCAAATAAGTTACTTGGCAACAGTGCAACTTTCTCATTAACATATATCTGAAGTAGGATATTTAGCATTTTGATGCATAGAACTAGATTGACATTTTGAAGTGTGTGCTGCCAATAGAGCCGTCCTTTGCCAACACTCCTGATTCCTATAAAAGCTAGGATTGTGATCGTAGGTATGCACTGTATTGTGATAGTAGCAAGGATACATGTTTTACTTTCTATACTACTGTAGATGTAAGATCACGATCATACTGGATTATAGCAAAATACTGTATACTGGAAATTTTAGCCGAGTCAAACTTTAGCACATGAAATCATTTTGGCCCAGTGTTAATTTTGCCTTTCACATTTAATTACTATATATGTTCCATCCCTGCAATGATAAATTTACCTCCCCAATGGAGGGCACAAAAGGAGAATTTTAAACTGGAGTAAATTTTCCGGTATACTGTAAGTTTTGAATAATTTAGTCAGTTTTGGTGTATTCTGCAACAATAATTTCCATAACATTGATATATATATACATGGTGTTGTACAGGGACACATGTCAGAAGTAGAATGTATGTATGTGGGACAAAATATCATATAAACACTGGCTCTTTATTTCACACTGGTTGATAGCAATACCACTGAAAGACAATACTATTTGTGTGCTCCCTAAATCAGTAATACTTCGTGAGTGATTTGAAGGTAATCCCAAACTCCCTTAACAACATCAACCTCAAGCTTTGCGTCCTCCCCCTATCATGGCTCTCAACAGAAGCTATAAATTGTTTAAGTACATCATAGATTTCAAATTTTGTGCTTAAAAAGCAATGAACAAGAAGTCATTTTCTTGTAGCTGTGATTGATGATCAGTGCATCCTATGGCTAGCACTGATAAGGAAAGGCTAGCTACCCTTACATGCAAAACAAGTGATACATTGCAAGCAGCAGGTTTACCTGTGTTATCATAAAACACTGTCCAAAATTTTATCATATGGTAAATACTAGATTTGCCCTTTCTCCATTTATCACTTTATTTTATCTGTGTTTTGTTTAAATGAGCACAGATTTAAAGTTTTTGGAATCAAGCCTTAAGGATCACATATATTAAACTTTTTGCAAGTAAGCCTTATACATTTCAATAGTTCAACAAGACATTCTGTCAGTATTATGACTGGATGTTTGAGATAATCGGATGAGTATAGCAATGCTACAATGGTAGTGTGTTATACGAAGCCTTTATGGTAAACTGTTTCTAAATTGAAATCTCTCCCTGAGAAGCTGAGACTTACATGTAAGGTTACCTTTGATTTCATTTTGCTGTATATGGTTAACTATTAGCGTAAACCTGACAAGTTATTAGTCTGTGCATTGAAGAAACTTATATCTGCCTGCCAATGTTGGTATCTGATGGTTAACACAGATCAAAAAGAATAAATAAGCCCAAAGTTTCTAAATCTGATTAGATCTTATGCTGTGTTTGTATTGCTTTCTCTGTTAATTTGACTTGACCCAGTCATTCCATCTTTTTCTCATGCATTAATGTTTTATCATCTGTCTCCAATCAGGATAGCATGTTTCCTGACAGTGTGTATATATATAGTGGTAATGACTTAAACAAGTTTAGGGTCAAAGTGTTATGATTATGCGCTCACTCAGCCCAAAGGGGGAAACATTGATAGATCTTTAAATTGCCCTTTAAAGGCACAATTTAGTGAAATAAGATTTTTTAATTACCGATAGCCGAAAATTTGTCTCCAAACAAAAGTTTATGTAGTTGATGATGTCTAACCTGAAGCAAACGTCAGGTGAGGTCAGTTTCATTTTTTAGGAAAGCCAGTGATAAAAATAGCTACAACCGAAATAGAGGCAATATCCGGGCCGTTTCAATAATGATGTTATAGATGCTGTTGGAAGATAATTTTGATTCAAAATAGATGCATATACTTGTATTCAGAGAGGCTAGGCAAAATAAGCAAAAAGTTACCTCCTCTCCTTGGCTGGAAAGACTTTTTTGTTTGCAATAAATTCACCGACAGTTGGTGCTAAAACGTATGGCTATACATTTAAGGATTTCTCAATACTGATTAAAAACGACAAGAAAACATTGTCTCTTGTCAATTTCTGGACATGAATTGTTCATAAGGAGTATCAAAACTAAATAATGAAGAAGAGTTTTGTGACAAATTTATAAAAAACTTACTTCACTAAATTGTCCCTTAAAATTCATATGTCGAAATTTAAAAAATCACAGCTAGTATGGAACATCCCTGGATGAAGGGGATGCATTAGCTGTATAAATGAATGTTATGGCTCTGCTTCAATAAAGAGGAGCCACATCCACTTTGGGAATTAGAGGCAAAAACATTATTGACTTTTCCAGTTTGTAACAAAGTTGTTCAAATTTTCTTCTCATGACCAGTTGATAATTTCACGGGATGATTTGAAACCCAAGATGGTTGCCTTTGCATGTGATTGGCTGAGACATTATTGATTTCTTTTCATTTATCATTAGACCTATTTTGACATAAAACTTCCCAGGAATCACATGCAAATTCCACATTATCAACAAAACAAAAAGCTCCAATAATGATTGATTCATTTATAGTGAAAAAACTGGATCGGGCAAAGAACCTGCCATTATCCTGAAATCCCTGGATCTGTAACTGTTTTACTATAAATTTATATATATATATACACATCAGTATGAATGGTACATTTCAAGCAGCAAGTTCCAAAAATCATCAAGAGCTATATCTTCTTTTCTAACTGTTCTCTGCAGTGATGTCACAATCAATACTGAAGGGTCAAGGTCAAACACAAGCTTTACCAAACTCTAACCTGAAAAATAGAGAATCGCTTTTGTATTTTATGATTTTGTCATTGTTAAAGATACACTTCAAATTCATTCGTCAATTTGTAACTATCTATAGTTTGATATTTATTATGATATGTGTTACAATGCCAAAACAATATTGTGTTTTAGTGTGGCTCTTAGTAGTCTAGAACATTTGAAATTAAAACACCAGTGTCTTAGTACCTACAGTTGCATGTTTAACTTAGGCATTGTTAATGACTGTTTTTCTCTTTAACAGTGTCTGAAAAGATACCTGGTATTGTAATCTGTGGACAGTCCTCAGTGACAGATCTAGAGTCCCACTAGATATTGGTCATCTGTGGGGAAACTTTGGTGACAAATTCTGCAAGAAGGAGAGAAATACCTTCACGTTATTGATGTTATGGCTCAAGTGTATTTGAACATGATAACTTGTCCAATGTATTGAGTTGATTTAGTGGTTCTTCAATGTCGAGACTAAGGCTAGCTATACTATACATTTTTCATACTCATGTAATGAAATTTTCAGACAAAATTGTGAATTCAATATGAATGAAAATATTGTTTGCAGTATAATACCAGATAGTATACATATGTATTAAACTATTTCGAGGTCAAAGGGCTCAATTTTAGCAGGTCTAACATATTACAGTTAAAAGTCTATATATAAGCATATACATATACAGCCGCAGTGTATAGAATGAGATAGAAATAACGCTGTACTCAGTTATTCACTCTGAAAATGTAAGTTGCTCATCTTTCCCTCTACAAAACGTGTACGGATGTAGAGGCTTTTATTGATTACACTGAGACCTGTTAGTGGCATACCAGATAACGAAGAAAACTAAAATGCTAACATTTACCAGTGAAACTACTTTTTCATGCTCAAACTAACACCATTCCCTATCTTTATGCATTTTGAACAGACCAGTGACATCACTGATTTATTCATGTTGCAAAAAAAATCCTGACAAAATCATCACCAATTTAGCTGTGTTGCATAAATTGTTGGTGTGTATGTTCTGACTGTGGCTGTAGTTTCTGGAGGCTGTGGCGTTCCATATACAGACATGTTTCTATGAGGAGCTGTACATACAAAGCTCGGCTCAATTCTGATAGCAGTGTCTCCTATGTGTCCTGTAAGACGCTTAGTTCTCCACAAACAGTGCAGGGCATCCCTCGTCAGGGAGAATAGTTACCAGAGCTTCATAAAAAATGTTGTACTTATGAAATTGTTTCACGATACAATGATGATCGTGTTTCTAACATATTTGGGTGAATGGTTCAATATATATATCACATATATTCTGTCACCTACGACTGCCAAATTTTGTATGTGAGTATTTATTGGGATGAGAGTGTGGCATATTCTTTGTCAAGGGCATACTTCATATTCTATATTAACTACCGTAAAAACTCGTGTAATTTGCACACTTTTTTTGGAGAAACATAATGTCCAAAGTGGGGGGTGCGCAATATTCATAGGTGTAAGTAATTATAAGATTTTTTTTCATGAAATGATTGACGATTCTGGCAGACCGCCATCTTGGGCACAAGTGATTCTTTCCCTTTGTACAAGGAACTCAAAGACAAATGACAATCGGCAAATTTATTCATAAATGTCAATAATTAATAAAAGAATCAATAGATACATAATGTGCTGTTATCTGAGTATATATGAATAGTATTATTAAAAAGGTACTGGACTGTTAACAAAGAAAATTTAGCCGATTCCGATGTCAGAGAATCGCCGATCAACTTACGTTTCGACATCTCCGCGCATTTTCCCCATGCTATTATGAAAATGTAGTTGTTCAATTAAGCTCCGTCCAAAGTATTACATGATGTAAGTTTTGATGTTTTTTTTACAAATCGCCTTTGCTTTGAGCATGTGTTTTCCCGGCTCACTTCCATGTTGATCTCTGGTCTAACACTATGTAAACATGTGACCTATAACCTCGTGAATTATTTCAATATTTATCAAATGAAGCATCATAAAAATAGTGTAGTCTGCTTTGATATTTTCTTTTCAATTAGATTTTGAAGAGGATGTATTAAATGTCCACGCTTTCAGTATAAAGATATTTTTTTACAATCCATTATCAGTCAAATCAGTCTATAGTTATGACAGTGCAGTAGGGCTTCACGCCACGTGTTGGTGAGTGAAAAAATAACAACACAGTACGTCGAGCGCGACTGCATATAATTTCAATCTAAGTTCTTAAGCGCTATTGTTGATCAGTAATCACAGATAGAGTATTAGCTAATTACTGCATTGTAAATTGTATTAACTGTGGTTTTGAGAAGTGTCAATAATTTTTGCTGGAGCATGGCGATCCTACCTAGCCTATTGTCCGGGATCAGACGGCCTCTGTGGTTATGCCCTCCGGTTAATTGCTTGTAAATGTCGCCAAACGAGCAGCCATGAACACAGATCTATGTCTTTCATCAGGAGATATTATAAACTCACAATAAGCAATTAAAAAAATCCAAAGGATCCCAAGCGGTTTGTCTTTCATTTTTAAGAGATCGATTTTCCGAACATGAACATTGTTTTTTTTCAAGTTTGTTTTGGTGCACAAAATATTCGAGTAGAAGTTCTTTCCAGATTTTCAGCCTCAAAATGTACTTGCGAAAATTGCACAGGTACGCAAATTGTTTCTATGGTACAATTGACTTGTCAAGATTTGTATGCGAGTAACTCAAAGAGTGGCAGAATGTCTTATACTGAAGAAGAGTCTCAAGCCCCACTGTGTATACAGAGTTGTGGCCCTTCATTCATATTTGATACCGTTGTTTGTCTGGAGGGGGGAGGGGGCTATATGCAATGTTCATAATTCTTTGCATTGTCTCTTGACAACCACCAGAAAAGGGGGCTGCGGTGGCCAAGTGGTTAAGGCGTCTGACATTCTGCTTCCACTAGCCCTCCACCTCTGGGTTGCGAGTTCCAGGCCTTTGTGCATGTGGGGCAGTCACCAGGTACTGGTTGTTGGTCGATGGTTTTTCTCCGGGAACTCTGGCTTTCGAATTCCTCCACCATGAAAAACCTGGCACGTCCTTAAATGACCATAGCTGTTAATAGGATGTAAAACACAAACAAACCAAACCAACTACCAGAATAGAAAAACATATAAAAGACTACTGTGACATCAAATAAATATTTTTAGATGTTTGTAATTTTTAACTAAAAAGTACATGAAAAATACTTTAACTTAATTAATATAATAAAAGGATGCATGTTGCACAATTAAAGCTTAAGGCTAACACTTGGCATAGAGTCATACATATTAATTCTCAGTAAGTGTATATCAAAATCATACAAAACAAAAGCATTTTGCCGACTGGTTTTGGTCCAAATATTTAAGTAGATACATTGATTATTGTAATTTCTATACATTTTCTGAATAAAAAATTCTGAAATTCCTGAGAACAAATTTCATACAGTGATGTGACAGGCAAATCTGCTTCATGGAGTCGATCAGCTTACTCTGTGTTCACTGCGTTATATAGAATGTAGATTAAGAATACTGATTAACAAATAAGGAAATTAATTATATAAAAAAAAACAAAAAATGTATTAGAGCAGAAGTTTATCACATTATTGAGAATGCGGTGAGAGTGCTGCATGTTGAGATGTTGGATCAATATATAGTCAGAAAGGCTGTATAGTTATCTATCAGCCCGATCTCAGCTGGTTCACAGTAGCTTGGAGGTCTCGGAAAACAGTGTATGGAGGAACAAGACTAAGTAGGCCTGTATGTCTTGATCATGGCGGCCTGTATACATGTCTATCACTGTGCAAAATGAGAAGTGGCTAATGTCATTTACTTTGAATAATAATTTCTAAGCTATTTTATTGCAATGATATATTGTAATTGCTCAGATATATATCTGAACCTAGCACTAGCTTTATTTTACACTACAGTATTTACAGTAACCCTATTTTTTATAGTTACCTACACTGTAAAACAACAAAGAAATATGCTGAAAATGACAATACCACATTGACAGGACAGACAAATTTGCATATCTTGCCGAGCTTTAACTTTTTCTCAGCAATAGTTTAAAGACTCAAAATTTTCCTTTTTCAAAATCTGGTGTTATCATATTTTTCATGTAAGAAATATGTTTTGTATTTTGATTGGGAAGGGAGGGAGAAATATTAACGGCCAGTCTAGCTCGAATCCCCTAAAATAAAGAACAATAATCGATCCAAGCCATCTTGAGATGGTTTTGACATATTTTTGCTGTCTAATCCATAGTCAGTGGATTCAGCTGTGTCATGGTTTAACAGCAGGTTTTCTGGAAGAGACTGTTTTGTCTGGTTTGATATGAAAGACAGGAAACCATCTAGTATCACCCGAAGGCTGTGTTATAGATGTAACGACTAAAACATGGTGATTATCTGATGGCCACCATATAGTGTTGGTGTGTAGATGTAGACCACAGGCCATGTGAGCTGTCTGGCTATCTTTGTGGTGGGTCATCAGAGCCCCCTCAATGTAACCCTCCCAGAAAACTAATCAATACAGTGTATTGTCTACATAATAGTGGAAGGAAGATCGGAGGAGGGTGTGTGGTGGGGTGGGGGCACATCACATCATAATGCATAATATTTACAACAGATATTGCCAGTGTCGGAGATGTGCAAAGTATTTAACACTGGGTAACATGTAGATAGAGCGCTGTGAGAAGTATATCATGATAGTAAAATGTTACATTTGCAGATGTAGGTCATCTGCTTCTCCTAATGGAAAATGCTGTACAGATCAGTAAGGACAGTTGCAACAGCTAAAAGTGTAGATATTGCAAAAAATGATTCCAATAGTTGAGGGTAATATTAAAGCAACCTAGTTCAGAAAAGTATACAGGATATAAGGAGAAAAAAAAAACCAATCAGTGATGATTGGCATGTCTAAGAACTAAACTGGGTGAGGATTATTCATCAAGGATCAAACTTGCCCATATCTCCTGTATTACATAGATAATTCCATCGACAGTGTTAAGCCCACCCACTTTAAGTGTACAAAGAAGTGCCTGTTCTAAAAATATTCTTTTCAAAGGTTTCATAGGAAATATTAATAAACCCACTTATGATTTGAATTTAGCCTCTATTCTCGGTCTACACTTATACCCCTGGGTGAAATCATTTCACTTAAGATGTAACTATGGAACATTTATAAACAACAGGAGATGATATTAGACCATGCTAACAGGAGATGATATTATGATACCATGCAACAGCATATGTCTTATAGTGCTTGGTAAACAGTACCCAATAATATTGATTTTTACTTACAAACTTAAGCTTTGAAACACAGAATTAAAATATTCTTCAGAGTTTTGTTAAAATCTCCATTATGGAGCTACAATGAATATGATTTTGTTTGTCACTGCCAATTTTCAAAAGAAAAAAAACTCAAGCACATTCTTTAACTTGTTCAGTTCATTTTGATTTTGTATGCCTCTCACATGGCACAGAACATATGAAGGAGTTTTAAAGATTGTCCCTTTGGCAATTCTTTTCATTATGGGCACCAGTGGAAAGCGCAGTGATTTCTCATTAAAGCTCTTCATAGTAGCTACACAGAAATTGATTTTCAGTCCAGGTTCTGATCAAAGCTACAGGGATGTAAATTTGCATCTGTTATAAATTGTTATTTAGGTATTCAGCTGTGATTTTCACCTTGTTTTTCCTGTGGTAAATGTTTTTTTTTATGTTTCACTCATAAATACTTTGATTTAAAATAATGTTCTCATTGGTTTTCCCTGCAATGCTATGTATATAAAGTTTAACATCTGTTGAATATGTATAGCTTTAGGGCTAGAACCTGCATATAGATGATGTTTTTGCTCTACCTCTCTTTGGTAATGATCCAGTGATGAGCTCTTTTATTTGGACTGTCAATTAGCCTGGAGTCCAGTCTCCCAGCAACCTGTGCAACCAGTTTTCTTCGGTGACTTTTCCAACAAACCCAGAAAATAGTGTCTTTTAATTTGATAATTTGTCCTTTCATTTTGTTAAGGGTCAAGGTTGACTTTGTTTTCTTCAAAAATTATAAATTTAAAAAATGTTTGTTTGATTGTTGTAATGTGTGAAAAGGCTTTTTTGTTCATTTTCTGTGGCATTTCCTCCAACAGCCTGCACACCCAGTTCAGTTTGGACTTTTTCCCAAGAAAACAGTCTTCAAATTTGCTAATTCAGTTAAATGTCAATGTCACACATGTTTAAAGTTGTTTCAAAAGAATATGTTGTGAGAGAGGAAACATTGGGTTATTGACCAGGTAATTCATTCACCCCTGAAAACACATTTAAACTCTTCCAATTCAAAGATTGGAACAGTTCATTATGAAATTTCTAGGGTGAATGAGTTAACACGTTTTGTTTCAATAAATCAAATTCTTTATGTGTGGCAGTGTAAATTTGCAAGACCTCCACAGATAAAAACAGTCATGGATATATTTGTTCAAACTCAAAACTTCAAAATCTCACTCTTTGAAGAAATATCAAATCTTGCTCTTAGAAAAAATATCAAATCCATTGTGAAAAAAAATCAATCAAAGCTACGAAATGTAAAATCTTACTTTTCGAAGAAAAATCAAATTATGCACTCTTGAAACAAATAGGAAATGTTGGGAATCTCATTGACAATGATCTACATAACACATACACCTTACACATATATTAGTTATACTGTATGCAAGATATGTAAAAGAGATTTATCTTATTGGAAAATCATCAAAAACTGTTCTTTGTTGTGACACCTGTTCAACCAAATTGGGACTCAATTGAACAATGAATGACAAAAATGAAATGGCAGACTTGTCAAATTAAATGTATGTGCAATGCATATCATTTAGTATAATCAGCCATATTGTCAGTTCATGTGTATACTGCTTGCTGAAAAATTATGGTTGCATAAAATGGTAATTTTTTATTGAAAGGTAATTAATTTTGTCATAGAGAGACTTAAAATGGGTTCCTATGTGAAATATTTTTTTAACGAATTTTATTAATCCTTTTACCACTGTGGACTATAATGGACTCATCTAGATCAATGCATTGTAGAGTTTACTCAAGTTACATAGGGGTGAAAGGGTTAACTAATATATCAATATCATTGATAAGCAAGCTTAAAGTGTAATTTTTATGTCCTTCGAAACCAAATTGAAATTGTCAGATTTTTGTTCTGTCATGGGTAATCGTTTTTATACTCACTTTGTACCTCTGTGTTACGTTCTGTGGAGAACATTCTGTGGAGAACGTATGTAAAGGTGTAAGTCTGTGGTCTACAGCTGAGAGCTATTTGGTGGGAGTCCTGACCTGGATTATATTGAGGGTTGTGGAGTTGAAACACATGGCACTGAAGAACTACAGGTTGAGGTGTTCTCCACACTTGTATACACCCTGTACATGTCCTTGTCATGGTAAACCATTTAACCTGGTTATTATTCCCCTCTTCATTATCAGAATTATTCTGTAAATATGGAGTTCCATGCCAGAAACAACTGTATGATCACTGCACAGAGAATTTTTTTAAGAAGATAGTCGGTAAATAAAGGAGTGAAAACTGTCTTTTCCGTCTTATATGAAATTGGGAATAAATATACAGACTTTGAAATATTTTCAAAAAATATGAATTACAGGCCATTTATGGACTCCAATATTCAATGTATAAAAAACAAAGCATGTACATGCATGCTCATGTGATTATGTTTAACTATTTCATGAAAAGAAATCGTTTTTGAGAGCATATATTTGTATAATTAAACCTAGGAAATGCACATTGCTACAGTACAATGTGTACCAAATGCACAGAGAAATGTTTTTCCTGTCGATCTCTGATCTGTTTATTATAGGACAGGGTGTGTAAACCTGAATGAATGAGCACCTATAGCTACTAAGACCTAGCTGTTGAGATAAGAAGATTGGTAGGCATTAGACTGTATATATCAGTAGCGTGAGGATGACCAAACGCAGTAATTACCTGCATGCTGTACCATATCCCCCTAATTAGCTCACAGGCCCATCACAGCTATAGGAAGTAGGTCGATAATTGGGGCATTTTACATTGTGCTGTTGTTGCCCAAGTACTTATGATGTGATAACACGATATTCTTCCATGCCCGTTATAACTGGATCTTTGTCAGATCCACACCATCATCATCATAAAAGGGACAAGAACTTTCTACTACCTAGTTCCCCTGCTTTGATGGCTTGTGTTTGTCTTATTTTATTATGTATATTTATCAATACCTTACATGTAAGCTTGAATTGCTTCAAGCTGTTTAAGTATAACTGTTTCACTCTTAACTGTTACAGAAAACCCAACTTACTACAACTATGATAGGCCCATGCACTCTTTGATGATGCCACTTACCACAATTTTTGGTAATGACACTTACCACATAGTGGCAAGTGGCATTACCAAAGAGGGTTCTATCATAGCTGTGGTAAGTTGGAATTCCTGTACAGTTAACCCTTTCACCACTGTAGACCATAATGGACACATCCCACATCAATACATGGTAGAGTCTAATGGAGTTACATAGGGATGAAAGGGAGTTAAAAATGATATGGTTTGTAACTGAGTGCAATATTAGTGGCATCATTGAAGAAATGTTCTTTGAATGGAAGTATTGCATTTATTGGCAAAGAGAGTTTCTGTCCTTCCTACTAGTGGGATATGACACATGTTGCATCTGTGTTTGCAATGGTAGTGTCCATCACACCCATACATATACCATCTGCTGCTAACAAATCCTTCAAACAACCCTTAAAAACAGAATGCTTGGAGTTGTCATATTTGGCCTGTGCTGAAGCACTGCTTCATATGGTCAAATGAATTACATTGACCTTATTTCAAACCATACAGTTCAAATGTATTAAAAAACGTACATATTTCTTAACAGGTCTTCTTTAACACTGAATCATTTAATATGAATGTCCTGCAGCTTGTATGGGAAGACAGGATGACTTTGACCCACTTTAAAGGTCATTGGTAAAAATGAGGTCTACAGTTATCATATTTGCCAATGCAGGTTTCTTAAAAAACCTTCGATGTTATTCTTGAAAAACTCATCAAAGGTTTGGTTTTTGAAAAACCATTTAAAACCAATATGTCCTATGAAAACTGTTTAAAAGTATAATAACAAATATTTTACTTTAGAATGCAAGTGTCCATGAAATGTGTAACAATTCACAGTGTGCCAGTAAGATTGGCAGAATTATTAGATATTTAAACCTTTCACAGGCCCATTGGGTCTCTTAAATTGCTTTTCTATGGAATAGCTTAGGTACATTCATGAAATTGGGCCCTGGTTTGCTGTACTTTGTCTTCAGTGTGGAGAGATATAGATATGTACCTCTAAATCT
>JAULCA010397784.1:0-11893 GCA_032360845.1 Crassadoma gigantea
CTGCATTGCAAATTGTAAGCTTGCAACTTTTAGAGGAATATATTATATATATAAAAAAGCAGACTGTAGAGAGCTTTGTAGATAGACCCTTGTGGTCACATGCATTCATAAGATCGTCCAAACATTGCTTGTTTATAATGTCAAATCGGTGGATCCCCTGAGCTTGCATACAGATGAGGCACGTCAAGCTTGGTACTGTAGTAGATTGGAGGAGCACTTACTTCCTGTGCCTTTGTCGGTCTACAGTGCTCGCCTGTTACTCTGATTGGCTCAAAATGTACCTTAAAAAGCTGAATAAATAAGTCTTGCATTATCTAAAAATATTTTCAAACTCAGATAAATTCTTTTAGATTTATATTCTATTATAACATTCTATATCTATTAAATATTTTTCCACAAATTGTGAGTTTTTCACTGGAGTTAAATTTCTGCTCTAGAAATGAATGTCTATGGTATAAATACATTATTTTAGAATAAATGTTGAAAATGTCTTCATACTTATCTTTAGGAGTAAATTTAGTTTAAAGGTAATTTGTTCTCACTTTCATTGCAGGTTGTAACCAGGAGTAGGAAAACTTCTCATAACACATCTCCTCTAGCCAGGTGAGTTATTCTAATTCTAAAGTGATTGAGGTCAGTTTCGCTTCCTAACGTTGCTGATGATGAAGTTTTTATAGTATAATTAGACAGTCTAAGCTAAGACATGTATTATCAGGCAAAATATGTAAAACTGAACTTTCATAAATCTTAACAGTTTTACAACTGTATACAATATACTATTAAAAGAAAATTTAAATGTACCAGCATCACCCACAAAAAATGTGTCTTTTGCTGTGGTGTAATAAGGTTACTATTATCTTCAACCCAAGGTCAAAAAAGTTATTAATTTTTGTGGAAAGTTTATCTTGGTCATAATTCTTAAAACTGCTAGACACTTTTATGCAGTCATTTCTGTAGATTTTTTAATAAACAATTTCAGGAATACTTACTTGGAATGATGAAAACACTTGCAGTATTTGGTGTTAAAGAGTTCTGTATACTGACACAGTGTTTCTTTGTTGTAGTCCATCCTCTGTTCGGTAGCATTCAAGTGTATAAAGTCTTAATAACCTTCGGATGGATCTATACTGCTTACCATCATGTGACATCAGGCATGCTGATGTCACCTCCTGCTGTTGCTAAAGACACATCCCTGCACAGTAGATGGAGACTTCTTTCACCATGGAGATCGCTAAAATCATGCAATATATTGTTGCTCCACAAAGAAGATGTTCAAGAGTAACTAATGTAAAGCTAGACACATGCAGGAGTCCTATAAATGTGTATCTTGTAACTCGAGATTGTGACAGAGAACATATGTGGAGACTGTTACTGTGTGCGATGTTCACCACTCGGCATAAAGGGGGAGGATAGCTCCATGTTGATCAGGACATCTAGCAGTATACTGTACTGTAGTGTGACTAACCTCCTGTTAACAGTATTTTTGTACAAAAATTATCCAGGAGATTTGTTGTTCAGGTGATATGCAAAACTTAATGATCTGGATTACCTAAACATTTCTCCTTAATGAGCAGTTTACCGCGTACATGTTGACAAAGGACATACTGGTGATATATCACCAATATAAAATGATATTGTCACAATAAAAAGGTGCTATTTTTCTATGTATGGTGGGCTCCTGGCTTTGTACAGCTGTTGATAGACTCGACCAGGTTTGCATTTACAGTGTGTATATAGTAACAATTAACATTTGGCCGTAGAGGAAACAGTGGCCGTCTTATGTACAAATACATTATTTTTAAATGATATGCAGAAAATCTGATCATGTACTGTTTTTATGCAAGTGTTATTATAAATGTGACGTGGTTGTGTTGTGAATGTGTCTTTAATCAAAGTAGGATAGGTGCCATTTTTAAACTGGATCATTCCCATAGCTGTAGTTAGGAGTGTCGAGGTTAAACCCTGCAGCTCCTCTACCCAACAGTAGTCTGATCTAGACAAATATAGATGGGTAAAAATGTTGTTAGATTTCTTTCTTTTAAGTAATAAATGAAAGTCAGTTTAATCATAAATTATGTTAAAATGGGCATGAGAATTTGACACCAGTAATATTGCCAAATCATTTTTCTTTAGTTTGACAAGGATTTCATAAGTTTGACCGCTTGTTTTATTAATATTCTACCTCCGCAGTAACTCTGTGTACTGTACAGTAAGATCAGATAATACTCAGTTTGCTGCCCATTTTGGTGCATATTACATATTCTGAAACATTAATTGTTGTTAAAAGTGAAAACACTACAGTTTCATTAGATATTAAAGAGAACAGTTGAATTAAAATGTAAATTTAGTCAGTGTTTTTAATTGACATCTTGTTTAAAATACTATCAACATTCCAACACACTAATCTCTCCACACTGCATACTCTCCGCTCCAGACCCCTGGTCAGCTGCTGCAGTCAGAGTAGCTGATCCTGGTCTGAAGTTGTGTGTAGGCGTTGGAGAGACTGGTGTGATTATAGATGTGTATAGATACACTCCTCTATAAACCAGCTGGGTACAGCTGATGACAACTTGTTGTTTTATGTGAATGGTTTTTTTTATGTTTGGTTTGTTGTATGCATGTTTTAATTTCATCGTAGGAGGAAAATGGTGGATATGTAAAGCAATACCTGAGGCAGAATACACCTGATATCTCACTCATTGTTGTAATCTTTATCATTTTGTTTATTAATTCCTTATCTGAACTACAGATTTGAAATTACAGATGTACCATAGAACAAAATTCAACAAATATTATTTTAATCTTTGTTTTTTTTGTTTTTTATTATTTTTTTCTTGCCTGCATTTTAAGTGCTTTTATACAACAAAGAGTTTGCTTATACAAGTTCTTACTTAAATATTTACTCTGCAATTCTGGCTGCTTTGAAGCATACTCGGACTGTGGCAAAGGGAAATAGAAGTACACTATCAAATAACTGATACAGTGCAAAACAGGATAGAAATTAAAGTGTTGTGGACCTTGAAGCTCAGCAACAAATGACAAGGGTTCATGTTTAAATCCTACTTCTGCTGAATATTGTTATTGGTAAGACATATAACTAAAATGGTGATTTCAGTTACAAGTGTTTTGTTGGGAGAATACTTTTTAACAGATACTTGCTTGAACCAATTTTCAAATTTAAATTATAGGTAGAGGCAAAAGCAATGACAACTTACAAATTATAATAATTGAAAATGTTCCAATTAAAAAGATAACAAAAAAATATTAACATCTAGCTTTAAAGTGAAATGATATTTAGATGCTATAATGCAAAACATCAATGATATCTTGAGGAAAATATTCAATGGAAATGAGTCTATTTCTTCTTATTTTTTGTATATTTACTATGTATATTTATGAATGCCGGTAGTTACAAAAAGAGCTGAAAAACCATAATGATTTAAGGCTGTATGCTCCCTTTATAAATCTACGATACATATTTGTATTAAGAAAAAAAAGGTTTATATATCCTGAAGTCTTATATAGTGAAGCTTGTCTTATAAATAAGTATGTAAACCATGTATATCTGTGATACATATATTTATAATATCCATATTTAAACAAACCAGCAGACCAGTCTTCAAACATGTCCTAAATAATTAATAAAAACATGATTTTCAGAGGAACTGTAATACATGGATTTAAAATTGTTGTCAAGTGTTTTTCATTACATGTATTAAAATTAGTTATCATTAATCTACGAAATAAGGTTGAAATTTCTTAGTACAATGTATAATTAATGCAAAGGAACCTGACCACAATTATTTTTGCAAACTTAAATAAAAGACTATGCACTACAGGTTTAAATGCAATCCAATTAAACTCCTTATTATTAAATTGTGCGAGCAATCTAATTCCCTTATCGTAAAATAAGCAAAGTAGTTTTGACTCCTTTATTGTTAAATTGTCTTTCAGTTTATTATTTGATTCTTTTAAGTTACTTTGAAACATTGTCAAGCTTTGTTGTAATGCTATTGTTGGAGTCATTTTAAGTTTATAATGTGTGAGAATACTGCGTTATGAACCACATAAGTTATCTCCGGTCATTGTTCTCTTGTCGTTGGACGTTGTGTTCAATCTGATGTTGAATTTTTGTACGAATTTGACTACATATCATGGTGGAATAAAACTGGGCGACTGTGAGCTGTTAATGAGACTTTGTGTTATTTTTTATAAAGCTAGTTGTAATACATTACATTTTGTGTTAATTTCACAGATTTAGTAATAAACATAAGAAAGAACATCTCTGACATGCATTTCAGGACCTGTATTAATGAAACTAATGTTCTCAAGCTTGTCTTCCAGTGATAAAATTAATAGAATTACATTTGATATGAAAGATTTAATGGAGAGACTTGTAGCCAAAAAGTGATTTCAATGTTAGATCTACTATTTGATTCAGTCACTTGCTTTCAGCCAGTTACAAGAAAGTTAGTGTGAACATGGAATCAATGTTTGAGCATGTGTCATGAATGTCGGCTAGGGTGTTCTGCTGAAAACGTCAATGCTGTTATAATATACAGTGGAACACCTTTAATAATTGTGTATCACTTCGAGGAATTTCGTTATAATTAGGATTTCAAGATTACAAATTACACTGGTATTTTTGTCTAAAATTAATGATGTTCCATTTTATATCTTTTATATGAATTAAATTAGTACCCTGTTTTTTTTATACAAGTCTGAATCTACAAGGTTCCAGGGCCAGAATTTTGAGTAAGAGCGCTACTATTTTTTTTTTATCCAAATACAGAGAAATACTCAAAACAGATTATGTATCAAATTATTTATGATAGAAAGTGTAAGCAAATAACCAACCAATTGAGTGAGCCTCCTAATCATTGTCATCAGATGAGTCGGAGTATGGAATGAGACCACAGTTGGTCATTGCGTTGTCACTTTGAGAATTTCCATTTAGATCACTATTTCCACTGTCCTGTGGTAAATCCTGGACATTGTGGTCATTTAAATGAGCGCTTGTCTGATCATCGAAGGATAGCTGTGAGTTGGATACATCTTTAACACATACTCTCGTGCCATTAATGGAATTGCTTTCCACAGAGTTGTCTTTGGTGCAAAAAGTTAGTGGTTGATCCTGGAGGTCAAGATTCACTGTCACATCAGCTATTAAACACGGTGATGTCTGGTACCCATAAAGTGTTTTGTAGGAACTATCACCATCAAGTATTGGAGTACAAATAGAACGGAAATCAGGGTAGCGATCAACTACGTCTGGTACTGTCTCGTCAGGGGAGACAACTTTATTGAGGGAGGTAACTGATCCTGTAGAGAAAGGGGAGATCACTCCAGGATTACTGTTGTCTACACACTTTTGTTTTTCCTTGTTTTCCTCATCTGCACAAGTAAAAAATACACTGTTAAGGCTGTCATAGTCAGTAAGTACATGTAGTTTATGTCTATAAGCAAATACCTGTATAGTTCATGTCAGTACTCTAACTAATATGTACTTTGTATATAAGGTATGTACCTGTGTATAACATGTATTATTTCTAACGTATGTACCTGCGTGTCAATACATTCTCTCCTGTACAGTAATATATTGTACCTGTGTCGTGATGAGTGGGAGAGTGTTGGCGTTTCTTTGGAGCATAGTGTCGCTCTGTCCAGGGTGTATCACGTGTGCTGGGGTCAAGCTGGCGCAACTTCCTGACGAAGGCCCAATACTGACGGCGCAGGAAGTCTATCTTACTGTTACACTCCTGGATTTTACTGTCTGGGTAGCAGGCTACCTGTGATTGCTGCATAAAGTTAAAAGCATTCAACATAAATCAGCAAATTTTATGGTCATCAGCAAATTTTATGGTCATAAAATGGTACAATATATATCCCTCCTGGAACATAATTCTGAAACCTTTTACCTCTAAGACAGAATCAATTTGCTTATTTTTGAATCTGCCTTCTGGTTGTTTTTAACACTTTGTAATTATTATATATCCACAATTTTGTTACTGTGATTAATTTGACCTTTTGCCCAATAGTGAAAGGAGTGTGAATGTAACATGGTGAAAATTTCAAACTTCAGAGTACAAATTCTATGTCACCTACCTTAAGGAAGAAGTCAATATCCCGCTTTATACTTGGAATCCATTTCTTAACAGCCTCACTAGAGTTTAGATCATCCTAACGAGGTAAATAGAGAACAACAGTATGATATCACTACAACATGTACTGTAAACCATGAAATTTTTGTGGGAACTTTATTTTGAGGTATGAAGCTTTGTAGGTCTCTTTGTGCTACAAACTTATGTTGGGATACCCACAACAGTTTGTACCAAGAAACAATCTATGTAAAAAGAAAGTGTTGGGTAAAGTACCATACTTAGTGAGAAAACATCAATGCCTTTGTGTTTTGCAAGGTTCCCAAACTGGGTGAGGAATGAGAAAACATGTTGCAGAACAGCAGAGGTAAAAGGAACATACTTTTGGAAAATTCATGTCTTTCAGGACCAGCAGAATAGCTTTCAACAAAAAGCGACACAAAGAAATGTTTTCAGCCTAGATAATGGAACTTGCTTAATCTGGCAAATAAAAGACCACATAATTCTGAACAAATCAAGAAGCAATGCATGGACACAAGGGATTTCAGTCAGCCTGCATAAATCAAGAAACTCACGATTTGCAATCAGGAATTATTCATCTACACAATCAAGTCAGTTAACAGCATTCACAACTTGAGGATGAAGTAGAATCATCAACCCTTTAAGTACAAGTGTACTTTATAGACAAGGGTGAAACAGAGAAAGCACTATTTACAACCCAGTTTTGGGTATCCCCTTGCATTAATTTGCTAAGTATTCACCCAGTTCTTGAAACAAGGATGGATCACAGGCACTGCTGTAACTGGAGAGGAAAAAGGCACAGCCAGACCATGATTCAAACCCAGGACCCTAAAAACTCTAGATGGACGCTCTACCAAATAAGCTACCTGGTTGCCAGCAAACGACTCAATCCCGTTCTGCTACATAATATATCTTCCTCTCACATGTTTTCTTAGTTTTTGTCCCAAACACAACAATATTTACATTCCAGGTTTTCTTCTGCTTCAGGATATACATATATAAGAACATATTGTAAAGTGAGGAGAAATGTCAATTGAAGGAATTTAACTAGGACAAGTTTTCAAGACAATGGCCATAAAAAAGCATTCAGTGTATTTTTGATAAAAGACTCAATAACAAATACATGTACATGTAAATAATCAAGTCAAAACACACATAAAAATCACATTAAGACAGATAGTAAAGTCATCAGCAATAAACCTAGTCTAGATCTGCTACATGTACAGTACATTGTATGAGAACCTTTAATGTCTTCATAGCATTCTACAATACTATTGTATATAGGACTTGATGAACAGAAAACTTACAAGCCTAGGCCGCCTTGGGTTCTTCTTTTCCAGCTCTACAAAAAAAAAAATGAGAAAAATATTACATTTCACACCTTTTATCTTCATCTGATCATGATTAATATATTGGGGTTTATCATGTCAAAACTTGTTTTATAACATGGAATATGGACTTATTCTGAGGCACACTTTCGTGCCATGTTGTCTTAAAAAATATTCGAACCACTTACTATTTTATGATTACCTTGTCCGCATTCGTTTATCGCAATCCAAACGGTCCAACCAGAGTTGTTTGTTTATTTATGGAATAAGGTCAGATCTACTCCTATTACAAAAGAGGTCGCTGGTCGTCCTTTTTTCTATCGGATATGATTTTGCCGACGGCGCCTGTCAAAAATTTTCTCATCGTGTAAAACCTCTAACATCGTTGGAGCAATTTGATGCTGCCTTGCAAAGCCTGCATACACATTTGCAGGTCCGCCAGGATTCAAACGCCCTAAAATGTTCCATGTGAAAATAGAATAGCTACAGAACCGGATTAATCTTATATGAGAAAGCAAGGGCCCTCGACCACTAGCATTACCCGTCAAAATAGGAAACGCAAGGGGGCGTACTCGTACGCTATTATTTTGTTTGATCTTTTGAAACGAGTATTGCGGTAAGTATGAAAAATAAATCAAAACAGCGTCTATGTTTTCATAGCAGTAAACGCTAAATCAGACATCAAATACCTTTTTTGTTCTGTTTTAGAAGCACCCGTCAAAATAGGAAACGCAAGGGAGCGTACGCTATTGTTTTGTTTGATCTTTTGTAACGAGTATTACGGTAAGTATGAAAAATAAATCAAAACAGCGTCTATGTTTTCATAACAGTAAACGCTAAATCAGACATTTAATACCTTTTTGTGTTCTGTTTTAGAAGCACCCGTCGAAATTGGAAACGCAAGGGAGCGTGCGTTATTGTTTTGTTTGATCTTTTGTAACGAGTATTACGGTTAGTATGAAAAATAAATCAAAACAGCGTCTATGTTTTTATAACAGGAAACGTTAAATCAGACATACCTTCTTTGTTCTGTTTTAGAAGTAATCTGTTCAGTCTACCAAGCTGTTTCTCTTCGTTCCGCGCCATCTTGGTATGTTGTTTTCGTATTTATTGATAGCGGGCGTATTTTATCAAAACATTTTAAAATTAAGTTGTTGCTAAATACTTTAGCATCAAATGAAGTTTAAATAGTAATATTCATCACTGTATTTTATACTCTATAATAGTGCGAAAATATATTTAAACCAGCATAGCCAGAGTTGCCTCCCCTTGCACTCGTTTTTCAGAACGTTGAACTATTTTCACGACAGCCACCTTATAGCTTTCAAGTATTTTTGCAATGTTTTATCAAACTAAATCGAGCTGATGGAATTTAGAAGTTATTAGAGTTATAAGCTTGTTAATCAACTGACAGTCTGTACAAATATGAGGGTGCGGCTGGATTTGGAACAAACCCTGTTAGTCGTTATAACAATTGAGTCTACTTAACTAAATGAACAACCAGATAACATTTTGTAAAATTTCGTCTTCATAATAAATGAAATGTTTCAAATATTCATGCTGAATGAGTGGTCTTCACAGATTAAATTTCATTTTCTAAATAAGCCTTGCCCTTTTAGTCCAATGCAAGGGACCACACTTTTCATTAATGATTTTTCATTCCGATTCCCTTTGCAAACGAGTTTTTCTAATCGTATTCCATTATAAAATCCATGCATGATTTACCTCTTAATAAGCATGAATATATTGTTCTATTCAATTTTAGCTCACCTAGCCCGAAGGGCAAATTAAGTGAGCTTATGCCGTGGTGCGGCGTCCGTCGTCTGTCTGGCGTCAAATTTTTACTTCAAACAACTTCTTCTGAATAACCAAAAGGCCCAGGGTGATGATATTTGGCCACTAGCATGCTGGGGTGAAAGGCTATAACATTTGTTCAAATAAATGAACTTAAACCATTTTCAATGTCACAGGGATCAAATGTCTCAAAATCTCCAGACTGCTTCATCTCAATAACCAAAAGGTCAATGGTACTGATATTGGGCCTGTAGCATGCTTGGATGAGGTGCTACCAAGTTAGTTAAAATGAATGCTCTTGACTCACTTTCAAAGTCACAGGGATCAAATGTCTCAAAATCTTTAAACAACTTCTTCTCAATAACCGAAAGACCCAGGGTACTGCTATTGGACCTGTAGCATGCTGGGATAAAGGGCTACCAACTTTGTTAAAATGAATTACCTAGACCCGTTTTCAATGTCACAGGGGTCAAATGTCTCAAAATCTTCAAACGTCTTTTACTGATATTAGGCATGTAGCATGCTGGAATGAAGGGCAACCAAGTTTGTTAAAATGAATGGCATTGACCCACTTTCATGGTCACAGGCGTCAAATGTCTCAAAATCTTCAAACGACTTCTTAATAACCAAAAGGCCCATGGTACTGATATTGGGCCTGTATCATGCTTGGATGAAGAACTACCAAGTTTGGTCAATTGAATGACCATGACCCACGTTCAAGGTCAAGGGGGTCGAATGTCACAAATTCTTCAAACGCCTTTTTCTCAATAACCAAAAGGTCTATGGTACAGATATTTGGCCTGTAGAATGCTGGGATGAGGAGGTACCAGGTTTGTTCAAATGAATGACCGTCACTTATATTCAAGGTCACAGGGATGAAATATGTAAAAATCTTTAAACGAATTCTTCTGAATAACCAAAATGCCCAGGGGGATAAGATTTGAGCAGTAGCCTGCCGGGATGAAGGGCTACCAAGTTTGTTCAAATGAATGACCTTCACTCATATTCAAGGACACTAATTACCCCCTCCCCAGGGGGAAACGTGAGACCCCAGGGTCATGAAATTCATGATTTTGGTGAAGCACCTTAAGACCCTTCCATCTATGAAGAGTATTTGATTCTACATAAATCAAACATGCTTACAATCGGTCGAGCCGTTTCAGATTCCAATTCCCATTTCATGGAAAAGGATGTTCTAGACATATTTGATTAAAATCAGTTGACTGGTACTGAAGGTGTGTTATTTTCAATAATTTCATTTATTTCCCTAATTGGGCCCCGTAACTTTAGATCTGCCCAGTGGGTACACACGCTCCTTTTTGTACAGCTTTGAGTACCATTGGTCAAAGGATTAAGTGTAACATAAATACTCGTAATATTATATGTCTTTATTTGTAATTATAATCTCAAGAACTAGGAATATAGAAATCACCTTTTGAAAGCCGTCTTACGGTATGGCCAACTCGTTGATTTAGGACTCGTCAATTTTACTTGGATCAAATTATTAAAATATCTATGTCTCAAGTGTTCCAAAATAGAATACGGCACAAAGTGGGAAAGTCCGTAAAATAATTTGTAACGTTACAAATGTAGGCTACAATTGATGACTTATACTCAGATTAAGTCTTTTATGTAAACCATAATTGACTTAATTCTCCGAAGAATGACATTCATTTTAGTCAGAACATAATGATAGCCAATTCGACAAGAGATTGCGTTTATGGTTCAATGCAGTTTACTAGGAAATTTGTGTTTGTTTCAGGACATATCTCTGATACAACAACAGAAGACATCACATCAGGGCTTACATCAGGACCGGGAGGGTATTGTGCTCTCGACCGAGAAAGATTATGAGGTGATAATACCGCAGACATCTAACAAAGGATGAAACACATACATTGATGTAATTGTTACTACTATGTAGATGTCATCAATACAGCTGCTTCACTACCATGCTAATTGTCTTTATATCTGCTATTTATTATTCGCCTTGCATATTTACAAACAGGTGTAATAATGAAATATATCCATACAGCTGCTACACGATGGTATGATAAATATATCAGACTGTTAGATCTAGGTATTGAATATTTGACTTCCTTTTTTTTTTATTAAAAACACCTACGTCTGCTACCACGACAGTTACTCTTTTGAATCTAGTCTCGTTATAACGAAAACAAAATATCACCAAAATATGGATGTCAGCACTTACCGTACACCTGCTAATATGAATGTAATCACATACTGTACACCTGCTTATATGAATGTAATCCATTATTGTACACCTGCTAATATGGATGTAATCCATTACTGTACACCTGCTTATATGGATATAATCCATTATTGTACACCTGCTAATATGGATGTAATCACATACTGTACACCTGCTTATATGGATGTAATTCATTATTGTACACCTGCTAATATGGATGTAATACATTATTGTACACCTGCTAATATGGATGTAATACATTATTGTACACTTGCGTATATGGATGTTATACATTACTGTACACCTGCTAATATGGATGTTATACATTATTGTACACCTGCGTATATGGATGTTATACATTACTGTACACCTGCGTATATGGATGTTATACATTACTGTACACCTGCGTATATGGATGTTATACATTACTGTACACCTGC
>JAULCA010397895.1:0-11893 GCA_032360845.1 Crassadoma gigantea
CTTCTGGACATAGGTATATCTCCAGCACAAATGTTCCTAGGACGAAAGCGGCTGAACACCATGCTATCCACTACATCAGGCCTTCTGAAACGCCCTGGTAATGATGAGATCAGCAAACATCTACAAAAACGACAGGAGAAATACAAGTCATACTATGATCAGAGAGCTAGTCAGAAAAGCCTCAAAAGCTTCAGTCATGGTGACACAGGCATGATGCAAGCTCAACGTGATAAACCGTGGGTAAGAAAGTCCACGATCTTATGTGGTAAACGCAGACAACGGACCATGTTAAAACCTACTCGCGCGCCAGAACTACAACATTATAGTTCCCCTGCAAGTTCTGATCTACGTCGCTAGTCCAACATAGAACCTCTGATTCTGGTTCAACAACCATCTGCGGGTGTGCCGTGTGATCAGGACGATGCAGCTGATCATGAGTCTGTTAGGGAGCCACCAGATGGGAAGCCAGCACATAGGAGCAGTGGCAGAGTCACCTTGAAGCCTGTATATTTGAAAGACTTTGTTCAATAAGTTTCGTTTAAAGTTTGATGAATATGTTAATATGTAAAGACTTGAGTTCACGTGTTTCCAAAGTGTTATTTACAGTTATACTGTTTAATGAGGACTTTTGCTTTGATGAAGTTTAATTTTAAAGGCTCCGGGTTAATGTGAATACTTGGCTCGTACAGATTTACAAGAACTGTTAAACTATGGACTTGGCTAAACTTTACATTTGTATGTCATATGGTTTCTTTAAAAAAGTTTTTGAGAAGGGGGATGTCATGTATATCTAATGACTATACTAATATTGCTACCCGTGATCCGTTCTTTACTGAAAGTAGTGTGTCCCTGTATTATGTCACGTGAGCCTCGTTTTGGGAATCATTAAATTATGCTTGACCTCAGCCATGTTGTTAGTTATCTTTGATAGGCTAGGCCTACATGACACCAACCAGAAGGCGTGAACAAGCTTGGGGCATTTATGAAAACCATGGCACAGAATGCAAGTACAATGTAATTATGTAAATAATCAATGATAACAATTCATTTTCGAGTTAAATATTTATTGATTAATTGCAAAGGGTATCACCCCCGCGTTTTTCGCATCGGTCTACTTTCCCTGGGTATCAAAGCCTAATGTTGATTTTTAATTGATAGGTTTAACTTACAATGACTTCACAGATGGTACTCTGCATAAGGACAAGGGCAAAAGATTAACAAACCATAGCGCAAGAAAATACTTGGTGCAAAAGTTCAATGACCATGGACTGCCTCCTAATCAAATTATGCAGGTAAATACAAATACGATTCTTTGCAATATTTTGAACACAAACACTTGCTCACACTCGTAATCCGGAATCACACGTCGTGTGAATATTACCTGCTGATGGATAAAATTATTATCTTTTTTCCCCTTAGGTATCGGGACACAAAACTATCCAAAGCATTAACAACGTGTACTATCCAACCATCAACTCCAACCAACATAAGGCGATATCCAGAGTTTTGTCCGAAACGCAAATAGCTCCACCACCAGCAATGCCCACAGCAAAACCGTCCCACGTGTTGTCAACATCTTGTACCACACAGCTCTATAGCTCCTTCACATGAGGCGTGCCTTTGTTTGGTGGTCCGATTTACGGAGGGACATCCCATGTCAACATTAACAATTTGTCATCAGTGAAACGTCCGCGAGTGATTTATTTCTGACTCCGATTCACAATAAACAGTAATCAGCTGGTGATTTAAGTCAAGCTACCAGTACTCTGTCGAGGGAACTTTGGCGGTTATCCGGCATGAAATTAAAACTGCGCGATAAAAAATAGTTCTTGCAGTAAAGTTCAAAGAACTTTTAGAATACACTGACGAACTAAAGAGGGTTCCTTTTGTATTTATAGTCGTAGTTAAATACATTCTGAGATAAAGTGTCTCATTTTTCTAAATTTTATATCGTATTATACACGAATACAAATAATGTTAAATATTAATATGCGCGTGCAACGTTTGACACGCCTTGAATCTGCATGGCCTAGGCCTAATTGACAGAAACATTTCACGAAAGAGTATGGGATAAATAGGTCACACAACTCGTGCCGGTTTGATATCGTATAAATCTCACTCCCGTTAGATAAATACGATATCAACCGGCACTCGTTCTGTAACCTCTATATAAGTGCGTATTTAATTCATATTTTAATGTGTGGATTTTGATTTTATGATGAGATATTGGATCACTGTGGGGTAGGAGACAGATCTAATGAAATCACTCCCCGCCTGAGGTCGGGACAAAGACGTTGCAGTGGTCTGTTACCCATAATAAAGTCCTAACTTATATATGCGAGTTTAATTTTGAATTATGTTTGTTTGAAATTAATTAATTATCTGACAGACACTAGTTCACTGTGGGGTAGGAGCCAGATCTATTGAAAAGCACTCTCCACGTGAGGTCGGAACATTAAAACCCCACACTTCTGAGCCGTATAGTAATATTGGTTCAACAACAGACTCAAAAAGCTTAATGAGTATGTCCATCGGACGCGCATGATAACGAATGTTTTTGTAAAGAGCAAATAATGATTTTTGAGCTTGATCAATCATTTTTCCATGCTTTAGCGAAATTTCCATTATTGTTTTATATAATACCTAAGTATGTGAAACAATAAACAATCTCAAAAGATTTTGGTTACATTTTTCCGCCTACAGAATATCATAATTGTAGTTTTGTCAGTATTTATTTTCAATCTCCATATATCGCAATAGTTTTGAAAAAAACTTAATGCATTTTGTAATCCTTCTGGAGAGTGTATCGTCTGCATATAGCAAAACACAAAAATCTATAAAAATATGCAGTTCATTAGATATTTTTTCTTTCACCATTTCTAGCGGAATGTGGGAATGCAATGAAGTACAGAATTTACCACAAAGTTTTGAAACGCTATAACAGGTATTACTTCTTCCTTTTTCAATAAACAAAAAATCTTTTCTCTTTGGATTGCTTTCTGTAAATCCTCCTCCTGTCAACAGGGTTGATAATGAAATTATTATTATTATCAAACATTACATATACATGATGAGGTGTTTACATAATCATTTACATGTAAATTCATTTAGCAACATAATTAAAGACAATTATAGACTTCAAAAGTATATTGCAACATGTAAGGATGACTCTGCCAAAGAAAAATTTGATACAGAATGGAAAAAGTTAATTGATTTATGATATAGAGTATTTTTGTTGTTTTTACGTGAAAGTTACTATTATTGGTACCAGTGTTATTGTTATTTATATATCAATTAGGCTTCTCCCAGCCCTTGGCTAGGCCGAAAACATCATTTCTTGTCTTCCTCCCAACCTTTTATTCCACTTTGGATTTCTTTTCTTCTTTTCTTTAAGCGACTTCTATTCTCCCTACATCCTCTTGTCTGTCCAGCCAAGAATGTGCAATAAACATTCATGTTAATCTGATCTTATATATCACGTCAGGTTTACAATGGGCAATTTATTGTTTATTTGTATTGCGTTGCGAAAGGTGATCAATATATGTAGCAATGATGAGATATATGGTATGGATGACATGTGGTAATAAATTATGCTGATGAGGATGTGATGAAATCATGTTTTGTATTTTTTTGTGTGTTTTGTTTGTTTTTGTTTTCTTGATAATAACAGTGAGGATGATGATCAAATATAAATGATGCAAGTATTTACAGGTATGGTAATGACAAGTGTTGATTTGTATTTTCTTTCTGTATAATTATGATAAAACAATGACATGATGCTGAATAGATAATGATAGAAAGTATATTGAATGATATTGTTTTGATGATGATGATGATGATGATGATGATGATGATGCATTGCATGTAAAGTGATGAGATGCTGTTTTATATAAAAGAAAGATGATGATGAATGATGATGATGATATTTGCTGATTTGCTAATTTGATTATTATGTATATTGCACATGAAAATGAAAATAAAATTCAAATAACAAAAAAAAATTAAAATCTAGAGAAACCCATTCTAGAAAAAAATATCTAGCGGAACCCATTCAAGTAACTTAAAAACGATTCATAATCGTTTAAGAACAAAGAGGATAGGTTCCCAAATAGGGCATATGAAGAAATCTGACGTATTTCCATTGTACTGTCCACATGATTTAATATTACTATACGTATTTTTTACAATCTGAAAACATTTTCCTTTGATACGACTAATATACAATTTTTACCACAGCTCTTAAGACGACGTCAAGCGCTTTGGGAAAATCGATAAAAGTACAATAATTTTTTACCACTATTTAGATAGAGTGAAATTATTAAATGTAAAATTATAAAAAATATTTTCAGAAGTCGAGTGTACCTTTTGGAACCCGCTTGATTCAAAAACATCACGTTCTTCTTGGTTTTTTAAAAGTGGATCAAGCAATTGTTCATGGGCCGATTGATCGAGTGGTTAACACTCTTGCTTTCCACGCAGCCGGCCGGGGTTTGATCCCCGACGTTGGCATGGATATTAGAGAAAGTGTTTTTTTCCTGCCCACACAACTCCAACAACCTAGGTGGTGTATACATTGGTCTAAGGTGGATGTTGCGGTATCTGTGCTGTAGCATTTAGGTGAGGTGGCACTTTTAAAAATGCCGTTGGAAGCACGGTCAAACTACAAACAGAACACATTAAATCTCCAGTACACACATGCATACACACATAGGGATATATTAGCCAGGTGGCATAGGACTAGTAGTTAGCGCCTGATAAGGCAGCTCCTGCTAATTCCTCAAAATTGTATTGATTAATGTACATGCTAATTATATTAATTGTATATCTATGAACTGTAAAGCGCTTTAGAGTGGCTTATTATAGCTAGATAGGACGTTATATCAATTGTCCAGTTTTCTGGTATAATACCAGTATCTGATATAACATTAACAAGGAACAATACATAGTTATCATCTCTGGTTGAAAGTATTTTAAATATTCATTTAATATTTTGTCTATTCCAGAAGCTTTGCGATTTTGAAGCTGTTTTAATGGCTTTTTTTAATTTCTTCTTCTGTTATTCTACCATTTAATACATCATCATCATCATCGTCATCGTCGTTGTCGTCGTCGTCATCATCAGCAGCAGCAGCAGCCTTCCTATTCAATGACTTAAAATAACGATACAATGTACCTATTGGTATATCTGTAGTTTTCTTTTTATTTGAAGAATATTTATATATGGTATTCCAAAACGATTTTGGATTATATTCGTATAACGAACGAAGCAGTTTAAAACATCCTTCTTTATATTTTTTATAACTTATTTGAAGTTGGTTTCTGTATTCCATTTCCATTTCAAAGGTGAACATATTGTTAACATATATGAAAGTTGTTTACATTAAAGTACTTAAAGTGGAAGTAAGTCCTGGAAAGCAGATTATATAACAGTGATGTATAAAGATAGTTTCCCTTATGATTAGGGACAAGTAATAGACAGGTTTTGTAATAAGATATTTTACCTTATTTATAGTAAGTTTATAAACATATAGACTGTTTTTTATATCTATACATTATGGAAACATTCATTTATATATATTTGGTAGAATTGGCTTTATCTCCCCAAAAGATACAGGCCATATAAAGTCCATATGTCACACATCGGCCATCCACTAACAGTTTCCTGTACTCAGTACCTTTTTTGTTCATATTTGAGTGTGTGAATTCATCTTTTTGGGTGTGTCCCAATTTACACGTGTATTATCAAAGTTATCCTCTTTCTTATCTGAAATCATTGGGTTACAATCACATATTTTGAATTCAGAAATAAATTTAAAAGCTGAGCTATCAGAGTGTTGAAACATCTAGTTGTCCCTAACGATATCTTAAATTTTCATTATGATATATAAAGGGTTGCACTATATCTTTCAGGTGCTGTGGGGCCATGCCACGAAGTATCTTAAACATTAATATTAATCTATGTTTTTGTTGTCTATCTGAGAGAGATTCCCAGACAAGTTTGCAACAGAACAGAGAGGACCGTTGAAATGTATTTGCTGAGTAAATTAAAAAGTAAAATGTAAACATTCCATGTTCTTAGCTCCATTTTGTACTGAAACGTTCGTTCCATCCATGACATCTAGATAGCTATCCCAAATCAAATGAAACTTTTCACATGTGTCGTATGAATTTTGCACAAAACTCTCCACAGATCTAAACAAATAATCACGGATTTTGTCGAAACGCATATATCGACATGCCTACTGACAAAGAAATGTAAGAAATTAGTCAATATTGATTCAAATGTGTCGTATTACCTTTGGTAACAGAACGTTAACGAACAATCTCAATCGAGCGCTCGGCAGTATGGACGGGGCCAACTGACCGAATTTTGAAAGCTTCTTTCTGATTGGTCAGTCCGCTGTAAAATTACACGTCGCCAGCACAGGTCACAGAGCCCTTTACGCCGTATTGTTAGCAAGGAAATACAACGTTTCCAAACATATAAGCGTAGTAAATTTGTTAGGGTTTGTTAGAATGGGGATAGTACGATGTTTTTCGTGTCTGTACTGGCGATTAGAACATGACATTTCGTTTATTTACATTTGTACTGCAACAGACTTAACATTACCAGCAGAAATGTAACTCATTTAAGAATGAAAACAAAAAACTCTCTTGGCGTAACACGAGTGGTTTACATCAACTTGTTCAACGACAGGTCTAGTCGCTTCGAATAACAAGGAGAATGCCCCTGTGTCAAACGCTCGATTGACAACGATTAATTATTGGCGCCAATTTTATTAAGATATGGCTGCTACGCCAACGTCGTTTAAAGAACGACGTGTATTCAAAAGGCAGTAAATAAACACTTTGTTTAAGAACAAATAGACAAAATTAAACAATTGTTTTATAGTAAAAACGTATAATTGTATTGATTGAACGGTGTATTTCTTTTTTTTTTTCATTTTTTTTTTCATGCCGTTATGAACGCAAATCGGTTATATTCATATTTAACATGAAACGAGCTTCTTGCAGTATGGATCCAGATTTGCGTTAATATTGGCAGGAAAATGAAAAAAAAAGCCGCTCACTCCCTATTTAAATTTCGACGAATTGGTTTTTGAGTTCAATCCAAGACGTTGAACCCGCGAGTTGGAAGGTAAGTGATAATTGAAGATGATCAAAGCAATGTATTTTTCTAGAAAAAGTGATAGTGAACTTGTCACGTAGCCAATTGTCTGCCGTGTGTTGAAGACGAAAACATAATGGTATGCACTCAAGGTTATTTACAGTTTATTTGCAAGTTCCAACCCAAACTTATGTTAAAATTTATACAAGGAATATGCATGTAAGTTCATTTCCACTTATTGTTGTTTAATCATTTCTTAAAAGAAAATCATGCCGATTGGGGAACTTGATCAACGAATGTTCCTGGCCAATTTTTCTTTTACATTTACAGTTGAAGGGTAAACTTGACTTGGTATCTATTGCACGTTGTAGTGCTCACATAGTGAACAAGATACTGCACTAGAACACATTGTAGTGCATTATAGTGTTAACTTTAGTGCACAAGCTAGTGAATTATAGTGCTCTACGGAGTTAACTCCAGTGCACACCAGTATTAATCCAGTTCACTACAGTGATAATCCTAGTTTAAACAACACTGAAGTACAAATTTCATTTAGTTATTAATAATGAATGTGTTTTTTCATCACATGGAAATGAAATTAGGAAAATTCATTTAAAGGGACATTTTAGTGAAGTAAGTTTTTTTTATAACCATGTCACAAAATCCTTCATGATTTTATACAATTCAAAACTCTTTATTTTAAATCGAATATGTTTCTAAATTATCAACCTCTCTGATATTATTTGGGAAACTATTCCACATCACGGCGGTCCGTACCTAAAGGATTTTAGACCAAAACTTGTAGTTCTTACACTTAGTACACTGGCTTGGTTTCAACGCCTGAAATTATATTTAAAAACTTTGTAATAAATTAAATCAGACAAGTACTCAGGTACAAGATTATTTGAAATTATTAACTTTACATGTCATTGTTTTAATTCTATTGACATGTAAAAGGTTTAAACAAGTTGTTTTTAACAGATCTAAATCTCGGGTAGTATAATCTTTAGTTATAAACCTGATTGCTCTTTCCTGTTAATTTTTCATTTTACGTGTACTTTGCTAGCTGCAAAAATGCCAAGCTATAGGGCAATAGCTAAAATTTGATGAAATAAAGAGGTTATATATGATAGGTTTGTCTTGTTTGGTTAAAAGTTTTCCTATTCCCTTTAGTACTGCAAGTTATCTGGAGGCTTTTTACAAATCTCTGAAACATTTTTTTATCAAATTTTAATATGCTGTCTATGTTTATACCTAGTAGACAGACACTCTGTTTACATTTTACAGTTGTATTGTAAATATCAAATTGTTTAATGCTCCTGTTTATTTTCTTACACAATTACCATTGTCCAAATCTATTTTCCGGTCCTCAATAAGACATAGTAATGTGGATTGGTAATCAAAGCATTTTTTGAAAGCTGCAAAAAACGGATTCAAAATATTTTTCGAAAAATTCTGTCAATTGCTCATGTATGACTCTTTCAAAATCTTTTGATATGGTTGGTTGAACACTGACTGGTCTATAAAATGGTTTGTCCATAGGGTCCTTCTTCTAACATATATTGGTATATCTTGAGCTAGTTTAAGTTTACTTGGAAATGTATTAGTATTAAAACTTAAATTTATAATTTGTTAAAGCAGGGCTTATCAATGTATTGCATAATTTGAGTACTCTGGCAGAAATGCCATCAACACCAGTGGCTTTTTTCAACTGTAGGTTTGAAATTACCATTGAAACATTAGCCGAGTTAACCTTACTGAAATTATAACGATAATTGTCATTTGTAACATTTTTTAAAAATATTAATAATACTTGGAGGGTTTGTTAGAATGATTGCTGTATCGCTAACAGCCCCCTTTTTTAAACAAGAATGGTTTAAATGAAGGCAAGAAATCTTTTGATTATGGACCTCCATTACATCTTTCAAAGAAATATAACCCAATAAATTATCCTTTGAGCTTAGTCACGCGATTACGTTGTTTGCGATAAGCTTCCCAATTTTGAGGGGTTCTATATTTATTGTACTTATTACGAAGCATGCACTTCCTATACACCTCTCGTCTGGGTTCCCGATATATATGTTGGGGCTTACAAGGTTTAACCTTGCGCTCTTTAATTGGGGCATGTTCATCAAGTACCTAATTTAACAACAATTCATAACCCCAATAGATGTCGTCAAAATCATCAAAAATATGCAAACTGGAAAATGATATCTTACTAACCTCTTCAGTTAAAACAGCTTCTTCAAAATTCTTGAAGCTTTCATGCTTCAAGGTTTAATTGTGGGTTTATTTACTTTTCCCCTCATTACAACACTGTAATATTATGACAATCACTCACACCACAGTTTAAATTTAAGACATTGGAACAAACTTGAGGTTTGTTTGTATATCATCAACAAGAGATAGTTTGCAGGTCTTTACAAAACAAGTAGCTACCTTTAACAAGTTTGTAAAATCAGGAATGTCACACAAGACATTCAAAGCTTTGCCTTCTGCTTCACCTTGCAAATCTAAATCCAAGTCACTTTTAACAAATATGTTATTATAACTGGTACTGATTTTATACATAACAAGGGTAGCTAAATCAATACTTTTTTTATTACTGATAGATGTGGGTTTGTATACATCGTTTCCTATTATTCGCAACTACCTTAAAGGCAATAGATACAATAGGCTTGTCAAGTTTATATTCGGGTCGTTGTCTAGCAGCAGGAAGACACGAGCAAGTGTAGGCGGGAATGCCGTCACCACGACGTGAGCGGTCATTTCGGATTGGTTTGTACCTTGGAACATCCAAAGTTGTTTGAATGAAAATATCAACAAGTTTCGACTCCGATAAGAAGAGGATATCAATCACATTGCCATGTAGTATTTTCGCATACTCACAAATTTTTTTTCTATCACTATTAATGTTTAAATGAAACACTATAATATTTTGTTGATGTTTTTTCCTTATATTTCTAAGTTCTTTGAAAGGATCAACAGAATCCTCCTCAAGATTTGCGTTAGTATCCAAGTGGTCGTTGTTTACGTGTGGGCCTCTTTCCTCCTCAAGGACAGGAGAGTCATTATGTAAGGGGCGATAACTCAATTCGTTTTCCTCATCAGTTTTATCGGAATTATAATCATAATCAGAATTCACAAAAAAATGAGTTTGAGAAATCTGGGAAAGTACATTTCCAACAGGACAATTTTTCGTCGCAATTTGACAAGTAATTATAGCCGTCGAGGGTCAAAGTTGTGTACTTAACATCGACCCATTTGTCGCAGTCATCACACTGTATGCCTTGTTAATTGGATTTAACTGGCTTTTCACAAAATTGATGGACCGGGATTTGTAGATACATCTCCGGCCAGTAAAATGTTTAAAATGAAGAAATAGGTGTCTCTGTTTTCACTTGCCTGCATAAAAGTGTCCGTCCTTCGACGTCTTGAATTTGACGGTTCAGTCTCGTGCCACCTCCCAGGGAATATATTTCAGAAATACGTTTTCTGTAGCTTTGGTCGCCTCATGGATGTTTTCGGGGCGAAGACTAACATATTCCTCACTTGGATAAACATGTCTCTGTAAAAAATCTTCTTAAAAGCAGGATAAAAGTGTACAATTAAAGAGCTGTGTAAAAAAATTGCTGCCATTTCTCACGCATGCGCAAAGTAATATAGTTTGATACTCCTTACGAACAATCCATGTTAAGAAACATGACAAGATATATGTTTTCTTGGCGGTTTTAACCATTAATTAAGACATTCTTAGCTGTACAACTTACGTTTAAGCGGCAGCTGTCAAAAAATTTCTAGCTAACAAAATTGTCTTTCCAGTCATGGAGAGAAGGTAACGCTTTATTCACCTAGGCTGTATTCGATTCGGTAACTCGAGTGTTGAGAATAGACTCGAATACGAATCGAACACATTGAGCGCCACCTAAGTCAAGGGTCAGGAACACACTCATCGCCTTTTCAGGAGTGCAAGAAGAACAACATGGATGCAAACACGATAAAATAAGCTGTACATTTTTTAAAAAAAGATCATCTTTGATCATTTTCTGTCGCTAATCTTGAATTTTGTAAGAACAAAACATTTTAAGTAGACAGACGATACGTAAAACTGTGTTTTTATCGATCAGGTATTTTCAAAGCGTGATTTTGAGTGGAATTGAGTAAATTTTTAGGGGTCTCTCCGCAGGTCAGCTGATCCGCTTAAATCGTGTTGTAAAATAATGTGGTTCCCTCTCAGAATGGTGTCATGGTTGGTAATCGTGCTTATCTAACTGTCGATATCTAATTTAAAAATTTTAAAAGACACGAGGTTAAGCTACTGTTCTTTTATCGATGATGGAATTTTTTTAATTTAATTTTGTGTAACAGTATGAAGCCAGTCACTGTCGAGTATGAGAGCACAGCCTATGAAGTTATGGTGAGGGTCATGAGCAGCGTTAATTTATTAGGTAAACTAATCTATAGTAAAGCTTTAACACTGTTTGCGATATTCCTAATTCATACAAAATAGAAGAAAATTCAAGTACTTTTCATCCAATTTTTAATCCAAGGACTAATTCAACAAGGTTACATATTATGAACTATTAACCTTTTTTTTGTCTTTTTAAGTTTGTAATATTTTATGACTTTTTAATGCGTTTTAGCAACAAGTACATGTATTTGTCAAACTAGACGGACTGCGGATAATTGTGACTTTCCAAAGTAAGATATGGAATACCTTCGGACAATATCCTGTGGCACATACCAAATATCACTGGCAGCTGGCTACATCAGTGAGCACCTCAG
>JAULCA010398006.1:0-11892 GCA_032360845.1 Crassadoma gigantea
CTTTTGAACTCTTCCAATATCAAGATTTGGATTAATTGTTCATTGTGAAATGTCTAGCATGGGGTAAATAGTGAAATATAAGAAAAAGATTGTTTACACAGTGAACTGTTTGGTTTACATGTATGGAACAATCTCACACCTAATGTTGTAAATTCAAGCACAGCTAAACAATTTAAATAAAAAAATTGAAGAACAACCAGCAAAACCAAGTGCAAAAATACAGTTTTTAAGAAAAATTGAAATAAACATGGCAATTTTTTAATTAATTATTATGTTTTTATTTGATGATATTCTATTTCAGAGTTGACTGTCAAAGAATTGGAACATCCTAATTTTGTCAGAATAGCCTTTTTATTTATCTTTGTATCTATTTATTGTCAAGTTGAAGCCCTGTCTATATAGATTGTAGGCGAGTCTCCTCTGGCCCTAACACCAGACTTTAGACATTTTGAGAGATAGTTGTCTGGTTTACTATATAGCTAACAGTAGGCCAAATGGTGTCAAAAGAATTCCATATTTTCATATAGCATTAAACTCTGGACCCATATATACCAGTCATCTTTTTGTCATAATATCTAAAGTCTGGTGCGGGGGCCAGTTGAAACCCTTATGCATACAAACACATATCTGCTACATTGTACAAAGGACACCTACAAATATTTATTCTTCCCACACACATTAATGCAATGGAATTTCATTCCAATAACAACAGTACAATGCACAACGCTCGAGGACTTCAATGCACACATAAAAGTGTACCCTATGCAGCCATTGAAGCCCTCATAACACGCTAGTACATACACTAGCTGCGTTAACGTAGCTTTCTGATGACGAGCCTTTTTTTATTATGCATCGTCAGAGCTACGAAGCGGTCCTATGCCAACTAATGGAGCAAAATCAAAAGTGTTAATATGTAAGATTGCATATAACTCATGTCTCATGTGAGCAAAATGTTCTCAAAATATTGCATAATTGCTGAAAAACGAATCCTTACCCATGCAAAAACTCTTTTACAAAATTAACAAAGTCATTTTGATGAAAAAAATAGAAGCGACTGCCATGACAAATTACGTGTGATGTTATTCTTTCTGTATATGGCCTGCATGACCAGATATAGTATTACTACTGATGCCACCATGTTTACTACGATTTCCATATTGGGTCATGACACACATATTTGGACATCTGACCTATATTGGAAGAGTGATGAACTTTCCAACATGGCGGTCAATTCAGATTTAGATTGTGCTTGCAACATAAACTTGATAATTTAACAATTTTTTAGGCAGAGTTTAACTTCAAGTTGTGCAGGATATCAACAGAAATAGTTCATACTGCAACCATATTTATGGATGCGGACCAATGTGCTGTCAATTAATTCTTAAAGCGCCCCAGTGTAATTCACACTGGGCTTCCTCCATTACAAGGCATGGGATTGATTTAACACCCGGGCAGGGGAGGCCAGGTATTAATATTAATACTTCTACATACACCAGCTTTTAACTCTTAATTTCATAACCCACACAAAAAATAATAATCACTGTTTAACATCCCCATTTTTCACGCCTCTGCATGGGGTCCCAATGACACAACCATCACCATTGATGGAGCCCTTGTACAGCTAAGAAGAAGAAACTCGGTCTATGAATTTGGACTTACATAACATAACATGCTCTAATGCATAATCCCAAACCCAGTTAAAAGTGAAAGTTAGAAAAAAAACACCTTAACATAAAATCCAAATTAAAACGGGGTTAATCGACTCAGTATTATTCTGTTAGACTGGCACGACTACCCGTGATCGTTTCCAGTATAAAACAGCTGGCTGACGTCATATTTCGCAGTTTAGGAATCGAACAACCCATGGCCAGACCCCTGTGTCAATATTCTGCTTTTCGATTAAGTTTTTTTTATCGTATCAAGTATTTACCAAAATATCCAAGTCGACTTAAGGCTAGATTCTTTAACGGATGGATACATCGACGACACAGCCCAATTCCTGCCATCACAACGTCATGGACGACAGCTGTACTTCTAGGAGAACAGTCTAAAATATTTCGGTCACTCTCTGTTGTTGGATCAGGTCAAGGTCATAGATGAGACTTCATTATTCACTCTAAAAATATATATGTATATATATATATACTGAACTTTTAACAAGAACAAAATCTAATTATATTACTAAGAATCAAAACTCTATTTAAAAATACAAAATGTTAGTTTTTTAAATATAATGGTTGAATAATACTTTTTTTTCACAAATAGCGACCTTCACCCCCTACGTCACAAGTATGCAAGCATTACTCCCTTCACTTAGGTATGACATCCGGTTATTGTTATACTAAATATGGTAACGCACTGTATCTCATTCTTCAATAATTCCGGAATAATTTTATAATTCTTGGGGCCGGGGAGTTCGTTCAAATTCGTTTACGCAGAACAGAGAAGTATAAAGTAATGTATACGTCTCTGTGCGGAACAACTGGTTTGTCCGTGTTTAATGTAACAATTTCGGGTATAAATCCTGACGGACTTGCAAATTCAATGCTAGTCCCTGAAAGGAAAGCAGCATCAGATTACTAGAACCGGTCTTATTTTACTAAACGAACAGTTGTGGTCCGACCGGTTCAACCGTGGGGTTATTTAGTCAAATCACAACCTGCATTTTTTATTAGGTAACCATGATGATGAGTTAATTCGATTAGTGACCGGCAAAATTGGGCATTGTGTCTTTACGAGAATGGAAATAATAAAAGTAACTTTCGTGTCGAGAAATCGAGAAATTAATTTAGATCAACCCCCTCCCCACCTAATGACAGTATAACACCTCATTACGGGTAGTTCCAAATATAGTGTAACGAATTTACCGACAGTAAATTATCCTGTAAGTCATAGCTTCTTTAACATGATGTAAACATTATCAAAGGACTCGAAGCAAATTGTCTAACCGGGTAAATTAACAAAGAATTCCGTTGAGATGTGGGTTCAACGGGTATTGGTTGATGTCTCCTCAGTTAATGCTGTGATCGTCAAAATCACGTGTTCAATAATTATATTTACAACAATTCAGTAGACCATATTGCATCTTCCTCTTCCCCTCCACTCCGTAATGTATCGCTTACGTTCGTAGGGATGTGCTATTTTTAAAACTAGGACTGGATATATTTAAATTGTGAGATATCCCGGCCTTTCCCGGAGTCATTTTTGAAATTGGAAATACTGAGGCAGGATTTCAGCACTGTATATACAATGCAAGCAAACTATAAGACAGTTATAATTAGTTGAGTTTATAGGCAAAGTCAACTCCACCATATACAAAACACGGAACGTCACTAAACCTAATGTTAGATAATGAAAATAACTAGAAAAAAATATACATGTACGTACTTTTATTGTCACGTTTGTATATTCCAAAGGTGTTTTTAGTTGTAGCGGGTCATATCCAATGCCTATATCTCTTGGAGGACCAAGTTCTTTATATTTAAAGTTTTGTGATGAAAATTACATGTAAGTAGATATTTGATAATTAATATGAAAGGACGCAATTAACATCCTCGCAATTTATTTTGTGTCGACAAATAACCCATTGTTTACGGTAACGTCGTTTACAACTTGGGTTGTGTTTGTCTCTTTAGAAACATGTTTCCCTTTGCAGTATCAACAACCGGTATTAAAACTGTCGCTGTCGACATTTTTTAGGCAGTGGTCGAGATCAATAAATAGGCAAGGAAACTTTAATTGGATTAAAGTGTTCAAAGAGACAAAATGGAAAATGTTCTGACATTTTCCACCAAGAGACATATATGTATGTAATACGTATCTGCTTCAGAATGTAAAAAATAACAATAATATGAGATAGTATTTCTGCACGCGCAAACGACCTCGTAGTGTATTCAACAAGCATAATAATGTTAAAATTCGTTCAACTAACAATTACTCACTAATAAATTTATCCAAATCTGATAGTATATAGTACCTGACGATCTTAAAACTTCAAAAGTTACCCCTTTATTCAAAAAGAAGGGTAGACTTCAGGCAGAAAAGTATAGAGCATCCCCAATATTGTGTCAAAATTTTAGAAAAAAACAGCCCAAAACCAATAAAAAAATGTTCTTGTCAAAAATAACCTATTGAATGGATTTCAATCCGGCTTCAGGAAATCATACTCTACTGACCCCTGTTTAATCTATCTCATGGACTATATAAAATCTCATGGACTATATACAATCTCATGGACTATATAAAATCCCATGGACTATATAAAATATCATGGACTATATATAATCTCATGGACTATATAAAATCTCATGGATATACTAAAGGTTTTGTCATCTTTTTGCTATTTAGTTCAACACATTCTATGTTCGACTAATGCTAGCCGAGGGGCTTATTGTTTTCAAAATATTTCAGCTATATCCTATTGTATTTCTAATAATGTTGTTATATAATGTAAGTAGTTGTGATTTTTTTGTGTCTTAATAAAGGAGCGGATTGCTCCGAAAATCAGACATCATATACTGTGGTAGATTGTAACAATGACGTTATACTATGGCTTTGTAAGAACTGCGCTTCCTTGCCCCATACAAACATGTAGATAAAATACGAAGTTCAACTGCAGAAAAAAACTTTTGACATATTTTTTTTTATTACCAATAATTTCTTAGCATTGCCAAACACAGTTGATGGGGAAAATACGTAAAATACGGAAGGTCTGGAGGGACCAGAGCTTTTTAGTGACCACTTATTTATTATTGCTTATTTGATATTCTTGATTTGTTATTATTTAGTTGTTATAACTTATTGGTTATTTGATAATTATGACAAAACGTCGTAAGGCTGTCCGCCGACATGCAAAATTACGGAAGCCCCGGAGGGACATTTTTAGTAACCACTTATTTCTTAGCATTTATTTGCTACTACTTATTTGTTGTTAATTATTATTTATGCTAATATTTTCAATTATAATAATGTATTGTTTTTATTATTAATATTGTTATTGATAACTCTAGTCAGGTATTCTTTTCATATTCATCCTTTTGTGGCTATGCTCCATTGTGGAGTTCCGTCGAGTATTCAATTGTCTGGAAACTATCAAAAGTCCATTTTTGTTATTTGTTAATTATTATTTGTTAATAATTATTCGTTAATAATTATTTGTTTATACTTATTTGTTATTACTTTTTAGTTATTTCTTAATACTTATTTTTTAATCCTTATTTCTTATTCCTTGTTTGTTATTTCTAATTAAGCAGGCAACCTCTGTTCAGTAATTATAAAAAGGTTCACTTTTATCAATTAAGCGTGTCGATTAATGTTAGCTTTAATTTACCAACAGTAACAATTTAATTATTTCGCATATGTTCGTTACAGATGAAGCCGTCCAGTTCTGCTGGAAAGCCTTACCACGTTTTGTCGCAATTATCAAATAACCACTTAACTAAATAATAACAAATAAGGAATAACAAATAAGTAGAAACAAATAAATGCTAATAAATAAGTGGTAACTAAAAATGTCCCGCCAGGCGCTGTTAGGAAAATGTACAGGTGCACAAAAAAAAAATGCGGAGATCGAAAGCGTATGCGTATGCTAGCTAGTATAGCCATACAGTAACGAGATAGCTTACTCCAGAACTCAGCAATAGTCGAAAGCATAATCATATTTTATATTCCAATTATTATCAAGTCTAATATTCGATCAGCTGGAGTAAGCGCATTGGATCCGGATTCAAGGGTATGTTTTGTTACTGGAATCTCCGTGACTTTTAATAAATTCCTGCGCGAATATCTTAATATATCTTATTATTGAAAGTGTGCCATTTGAAACAAAAATGTAATACAGATTACTTTATTTACACAACAAAATAATAGCGCTTCATAATTTGTCGATTTTAGTTGATCAAATAGTAAGAATGAATTACATATGTATTGAACTTTGTTTTGGTGTTTAAATTTCCGGTAGGATGTTGTTCGGCTACGCATGTGAAACATGTTCCAACCAATGCTGTGAATAGCTATGACATCGATTCGGTTTCTAGAATAATCTGGATGATTTTAAAAGATCAGTCTTAAACAATTTATTTTATTCGAAGGTGTCTCAGAAGAAAGGTTTGTATTTTGTCGTGACCGATTTTTTGTTTTGGTAATTTTACGTTTGCTTCACCAGTATAATGTTATAGCTCTCTCTTTTTTAGGCAATGTCATGATCATTATAATGGAATTAGTGAAACATGTTTTTTTCCCTATTGATAAAGACTGAATTGACATGTTTGAGAAGTTTACTGTTTATTTTGTCGTGTGCTTATTGGCCCATAGGATGGAACACAAACTCGTTTCGATCAATAGATAACAATAGGTAAAAACAAAGTTTATGATATGGTAACGTATGACAACAACCTAAACTTTTTACCAAATGTAACAAATAATCACAACGAGCTCACATGATTTGATATCTGGAGTTTCCTCTGGCCCTCACACCAGACTTAGACGTTTTGACAGATAGGTGTCATAACTTAGACATTTTGACAGAGACGTTTTGACAGAAAGATGTCTGGTGTTGTAACTAAGACATTTTGACCGAGTTATTTTGACAGATAGATGTTTGGTGTCATACTCCAACAATGTTAAATGTTAACAACGCGAAAAACTTTGGACAGGCCCCGTATCGCAGTCAGCAAAATCATATCTGATAAAAAAAATGGCCCGCCAGCCGCCTCTTATATTATAGGAGTAGCTCATTTGGTTAGAGCATTCGTTTCGAGCACATGGAAAGATTCTTTGTTCAAATCCTGGTCTTGTCTGTATTTTTTCCCTCACCAGTTACACATATATATATGCATGGCTTTTGATTGTTTAAGAATTGTTGAATAATTAAATTGCACAAACACTTGCATTTTCAATACACAGGTTCACTAATATGGGCTGCAGCTTGTAACAAAACAATGTTGCTGTGAAGTGTTGTCGTTATTTAAACACTCGGCTGAGCCTCGAACCCGTGACCCTTGGCTTTCCAGCCCAATGCTCTACCGCTGAGCTAAAGGGAAATTCCCTACAGCTGACGCTTGTAAGGCAACCTAATAAATCCACATCTTTTTACACTATTCCCCCTATTTTCTAACACCAACCCAGGTTTTATGACTTCCCACCAAGGGTTCTCCTACCTTGAACGGGGAGGGTCAATGGCACTAATTTGTAATAGAACGAAGAATAGTGATGACAATACTGACATCGCTGGGCCTCGAACCCATTACCATTGGCTCTCCAATTGATGCTCTACTACGTATACTGACACTTGTAAGGCAGCCTAATTAATCCACATCTTTTACAATAGGAATGCAGAACTTTTTTTCCACATAAAAAATGTTATTAATGACTGAAAATGCAGGTCATGACTTTAAAATTGCCTAGCCAATTGGGACAACACAACTGAACTTTACATAGACCAACACACATGTTTACAGCTGCAGTCTATCAGACTACCATCACATTTGAATACTGAATTTATAATTTGATATATAAAGCTACCATATCATGGAAAGGTATAGATGGCTGTGTTTGAGATACTGTGAAAGATCTTATATACATAAATTTTTAGTTCAAAGCCTCTGACTGGGATTAAGCTCAGACCTTTGCTTTAAACATCAGTGATGCTGAGAACCTGTAAAGAAATTAAAACCTATGCAAAAAGATTTGTTCTCTTACATAAAGTTTAAAACAACTTGCAAATATTTCACCCCTACTTTGAGATGGACAACTTTACAGTGCACATGACACACAAAGGTAGACATTCTTGTTGATATATATATATCTCCATGAATTGATATCTACAAATATAAGTTCCATTACTTATCCTTTTACAGATGGCTAAGGTGATAACGCAGCAGACCTTTGATGATGTGGTGAGGGAGAATATGGAGGAGTTTGGAATGGATGCTGATGAAGCAATAGATGATGCAGTTAAGCAGTTTGAGTCACAGGTACCTTTAGATAGGTCAGACTAGCTTAGGCCTTTTAGCAAAAAACTTGATTTTTCTAAAAGTTTAGTGTAATAAGTAGTATTTTGATTTTGATATCATACAATAATTAACTATTAACCTAAAAGTTGCCATTACATAGAGGATCTAACACTCATGTTCATGTAATATTGAATTTATTAAACGAGTACCGGGTATATTAATTTCATATCAAACAAGCCTTTGCCGAGTTTTATGTCAAATTAATATACGAGCACCAGTGTTAGATTCTATTTATTATATAACTCCAGAAATATGCCAACATTAACTTTGTAATTTATACAATGTATTTAAATCCAGAAACATTTCGACTTGGGCGGTATGTTTTTCTCTACAGAGACAATAGAACAATGTCATATCTATTGTGACATCATAAATTATTTATGACATCACAATAATGTTATTGTACATTTGCTATATCCTTTTTATTGAATGGCAATATTGCACTGGAAATGGGTCATGCTATACAATAAAATGATTTATTAACTGATGTAAAGTCTTTTCCCCTCAGCTTTTGGTTTTGGTATCAGATAGGTAATCATTATCTTAAACTTGTTAAGTACAATATTAATGCAAAAGACAATATCTTTAGCAATTCATTTTTTTCATTATAGGGTGTGAACCTTATTAATATTGTACAAGACTCAAGGCTGTTTTCTGGACAAGGAGATGCCACTGAACACCCAGTTATAACAGCTATCAAAAACCTAAAGATTTCCCTGGACAGTGAACAATCTTCAAATGCAGAGATAACAGACTGTATTGTGATGATCCGAGCTGAGTGTGATGTTGATCTGTCAAGGCGATGTCTAGCTGGGAATAACCAAGCTTACCCAGCCCTAATACAGGCTGTAGAAAAGTTTCTTACAGATGATAAAATGCTTCAAAAGACTTTATTGACCTTGCTGTCTCTGACCAATGGTCAACCTGATTTGTTAGACAATCATGGCTGTACACTACTGATGGACATGTTGGACAGTTTTAAGAACAATGAGGATTTGTTGTATCTCACAGTTGGAGTTATTACGAACATGTGTACAAAGCATGAAGGAAACCGACAGATGTTTGTCAAGAAGGGTCTTATTTCTAAATTGTCTGAGGTGTTAAACTGGCACAAAGGTAGTGAAAAGGTGGTGATAGAGACCTGTGGGGCACTCCGAGTGCTCACCTTAGATGACGATATTCGAGTGCCATTTGGACAGGCGCACGAGAATGCTAAATCCATTGTGACAGAAGGAAATGCTTTAGAAACGCTTCTGAATTTGTGTAAAGGTAATTTATTTCAAACATTTGACATCTACAAATGATAAAAACAGAATTACTTGATTTCATCCCTAACCCAAATTAATGACACTTGATGTCATTAAGAAATCCCTCAGCCAGATCAAGGTAGCAGGATGTCCTGACGAATCCCTGTCCAAAATAAATACCAGATCTGACACAATATCCCAATATCCCTTTATAACTCCTTGATTTTTATCATCTCTAACCAAAATTCAAATCACATGATGTTCTTGTAAGACCGTACCTTACCCCAGATTATTGCCGTTTACATTTGTAACATTCCAAACAGTTGGATCAGAGTTGTTCTTTTATGAAAAAGGGCCAGACCTGGTGATCTGATGTTGTCTTCTAGTAAATCTTGGCAAATATTTTCAAGGCCTGTAATAGTACATAAAATGTAGTTGTATTTGCATCTTTGTCAGGCTTTATTCATAAAATATTATATTAAATGATGTGTCAGTGACTAGTGTTGCATGACATACTGGTATTATTGTGATAAAGAACGATGACACATGATGTGATCAATCCTAGCCCCAGATATAGATGATGTAATGTCGCATTACGTTCTGATTTGTATGTTTCAGATTACACTGCCAACCCGAGTGTTCTGAAGGAGCTGTTCTCAACACTAGCCAAGTTGTTGGTGAGGTCTGAGTTTTGTAAGGCTATGATGGACATGGAAGGACTAGACTTTATCCTGCGGGCATTACAAAACAGTGTCAAAGATAAGGTGAGGTATTAAACTTAAATGTTAACATTCTCTATGAAAAGGCCTGAGTTCTGCAATACTGTGCAAAACCTGTTGATATGTCTTTTGAAATAATGTCTACTGATCATGAATTAGTTTAACCTTTAATAATTAACAGCCCTGAGCTGAGTGACAATTTACAGTGTTTGAATGCCAGTTTTCTGATCGAGATCGGTTTGATTCATGGCAACATATGGCAGACTCTGAACAGGGTCCTAAAATATCTAGGTATAGATATTGCATATTTTATGGAGGTATAATTGTCCTTTGGGAGACTAGGCTGTGGTACATGTAGTTAGTAGATGTAGTACTTGCACAATACTTTATACATCTCTATAAAATGTTTCTCTGTAGGGAGTTGTGAGGCAAGCCCTTGGTCTCATCAAAGCTATGGCAGGAAATGATGAAGTTAAACTAGAAGCTGTAAAGACCAATGCATTAGAGATAATCTTGGTGGCCATGATTAAACACCAGGCTAACTCGACAGTGGCTGAACTGTGTTGTGCTACGATTGCCACCCTTGTCCTGCGTAATCCAGCTCACTGTATTGTAGTCATCAATCTGTCTGGCCACCAGTCCATCATCCAGGCCATGAAAATACATCCAAAGGAAGCAGGTTTACAGGTACTGTACTTGATAAATTAGTTAAATTTTTCAGACAAGAAGTCAATTTCTACACAAACTAGGGGTTTGCGCAGACCCCAGGGTCAATACTAATATCATGACTGCATTCATCTCTTTATGCCCTGCATTTGTATAGTTTTGGGGTGGGGATCTGAACCGTTGATAGGACGTTCAACCCAAACATACATATTATTATATCATCAAAGATACAAATAATGTACCAAGAGCAGGTATCCAGTAGAATGACTAATATTTGATACAGACTTTTACAAATATTTCAGAAACAAGCTTGCAATGCGCTGAGGAATCTTGTAGCCAGAACAAGGGAACACTGTGATCCTATTTTGGAATTAGGAGCCGAGGCCCTGATCAACGAAGCCCTTAAAAACCACCCAACTTGTCAGGATGACGCCAAAGCTGCCCTACGGGATCTAGGGTGCGATGTGGAACTGAAGATACGCTGGAAGGGAGAAAAGGGAAGCTTAGTTTATGATTAATTGTAGTACTTTAAGGTTAATTTTATTTTTTAAGTGTCCTTACTCATTTGACTGTATTGCAACATGTATGTTGAAATAAAACTTAGGAATGTTATAATCTGCTATGTGTGAGATAAAATTACCCATTATTGTGGCAAGTACATATACCTATGTTGTTTTTCATGTTTCTAAGTCTGAAATACTACTGTTTTGTTACAGAAAAAATCAGTTGGATGAAAAATATTTAGTATTTCATAGAGAGTTGTTTGAAGTTGACATGTTGATATAGAAGAGTTGATGAAAATCACAAAAACGTGAACCTGTGCAACATTACATGCATGCTGTCTCTCCAATTAAAAATGTTAAAAAAAAGTAAGAAAATCATTATTTCACAAATGACATTGCCTGGGTACGCTTCTTTGTATCAGACATATGTGTGTTAATACCAATCTCCCAGCTATCAATTTTTTCTTTTTTTTTCACTTTTTTATTCCTCATAGATGACATTTATCAGTGTCTTGCATGCTTAATATGACATGAATATCAATGGGACACATGACATTCACACTTCACAAAAATGGTGTCACACAGGGCACTTATAGGAATGTTAGAATTCACTTCTTATTCTTAGCATAATGAATCTTAAAAGTATTTTTTCATTGAAAGTTGTTAAATATGTACATTTTCCTGGTGCAGTAATGGATGTGTGGGTAATCCCGTTCTAACTCCAGTAACTTGTATGGAAATTACA
>JAULCA010398228.1:0-11888 GCA_032360845.1 Crassadoma gigantea
AGAAAAAAATATTATTGGTTGTGTAAAAAGAACTTCTCATAATACATACTTACCAACCTGAAGAAAATGTTCAGAAATAAAGAACGGGTAATTCGTGAAATAGCAAATTTATGGCCCCCTTGGTGAAAAACTATATCCCTCGGCGGCTTTGCCGTCTCTGGAAATAGTTTTACACCTCGGGGAACCATACATTTGCTCTATCCCTCATACCCTTTCTATAACTGTATACAATTGTTAATTGCAAATGCCATAAGTGATCAAAACTTCCCCAAAATGTTGGTGACAGACAACATTCTCAAATACGCAAGGGTGTAACAGTTTAGGGGCCACGTTGGCATCGTACAGCTGCAAGGCAATGTCCTGATTTTGAGATTAATTCTAGCTCTTCAAGAACTCGTTTGGTTTTTAGGCGCTGGTAGTTATGGCAGCATACTTAAGTGCGTTGCGAAGGCGGATCCCTTCCCCTACTCTAAACACGAGTCAGAGGTCATCCTCATGGTTTAAAAATAATCTTTGTGCTATATGGTGCATGCTGTTAAAAACAAACGAAACATCACGTTTTGTCAACGTCATTTTATTATGACACGAGTAGGCGATATAAGTTATAGGTTTTTAATTTTTTTTTTAATGGTAATAGTATATGTATATTTTATCACGGAATTAGAGTTAAGTTCGCGGTATACTCTTGTCCTTTAGAAACGATAAAATTCAGCAATTTTACATGCCATAACTTTGTTAAACTCACAAACAACACAAACCTTATTGTACCTGTACTTTGAGGCATACATCACCTTAAGATCATTTCAGGTCAGCGCTATCGTCTGGTCGCTTCATGTTATCGTGTTTTAGAGGTCATTCATGGATTCACTGGCGCCAGTCTCCGGCGGTCATCCCACAAGAATAGATAAAACGGCTATTCTTGATCTTGTACGTTCAATTTCACACATGACTATAATTGACACATAAAACCTCTTGAAATATTTGAAGATAATTTTCACCGATATTTCAAACAATCCAAAAAGATAGCTTCCTCACAAGTTTCTTATATCGACTTATTTATGCACGTTCTTTGTAAAAATCAATTATTATCTCAAACATTTCGAACAAAGATAAAGTGACAATATTCCAACTCCTGTCGAATAGCGTCATTTCTAAAGTCTTCGCACATTTGATGGTTCCAGCAATGACGTTATTTACGAAGAATTCTTTAAATATACATACAGTATGATGATGTGTTATCAGAATGTTGACGTCATTTCTTAAGTGGGTCAGATGTATATAAACTCGATAACCTCAATTATGACTTCATACGTCTTTTTTACTTTGATCCGTGAAGTGACAACTTTGTAAGACATATAATTCACCACATTACTGAAACTGTAGCTTAGGTAAGTTTGTTTTCCTATTGTTTCAATATTAACCGCATTTTGTTTTCTCCCACCTTTCATTGAACTCGTGATAAGACACGAACAGCGATTTAGAAAGTTATGAAGTAAATTGAAGCTAACAATTTTAGCCTAAGTCACAGAAACAAAAATATTTATTGAAAACTGTCTGAAGTAAAATATCTGTTGCTGAAATTGTCCCAAATATGAACAAATTCACTTTGTGGATTATACAAGAGACAAGAAGGGAACATTCTTGGGTGACGCAAAAACCCGTCCGGAGAAACCTCGTTCTGCCCTTTTCGTACGTATTCATATTGTCTTTATTTTGTTGTGTATCTCCTCAGCTCCTGTTACCTGTAAGGGTTAATTCCATATATATCATATATAACCAAAGAGTAATAACGACAGTGCAGATAAATGAAAGAATTTGTAACATGTTCAAGGCAATCCGCCCCCTTTTTAAGACAGTTTGTTAATGTTTATGTTTCTGTCTTTGAAAAGGGGCGGATTGCCTTGAAAAAAATTACTTATCATTTTGTCTGCACTTTCGTCATTACATATTTGCTTATATATTTATTTAAGCCATACGTGTCAAACATTTTTTTGCTCGGATCAAGAGCCCATATTGGATCATACTGTCGTTATTACTTATGAGACCTTCGTGAATTCACTATTGTATATTTCTTTGTTATTTTAATCTTCAAAATTAACAAACCGTTTTTTAAGACGGTCTTATACTAAAGTCACACTTTTTTATATATGATTTTGAAGTATTTTAAATATAATTGATCTTCATAATATCTGTTCCTGTAGCTTTCCTCGAGTATCGTTATTTAATGATATTACAAATATGTATGTTAATATTGGTGGTGGATCGATGACAAAAACAATCTTAACAAACACAACATACCAACATAAATGACAAACTTTAAATCTTCCCATTGTTGATAATTTGTCCTAGTTTAAGTACACCTGTCCAATATTTATATGTTATTGAGTATTACTGATAGGATTATTTCAAAACGGGCTTTAGAACCTCAATATGTTTTTCCTTATATTTGTTTGCGTGATCGTGGAAATTTAAGAAGAGTTTATAATTTATTCTGTTTATTGGAATGTCTTGTGGTTTTGTAATAAGAAACACTAAAATGTTTATGGGTACCAATGGTCTATAACTGCCCGTGTTAACAAAGTAGAACACTACCCGAGTTCTCGATGTGATGACGTGACATTACTTGGCGAAGCTGCAAACGCTGCCACTTCCGGAGCTTCTGATCTTGTTCTCCTTGTAATTTTTCAATGATCTTTATGTCGCCCTCTCCAATGTTCATATTTAAGCCCCTGTTTTAAAGATTTTGAGTAAGAATTATGCCATTTCGGTTTTCTCTTGTGTTTTAATTTATTTCCCTGAAAGGTCGGGGTATTAGAAAAGAGTTAATTCTGTTTTATTTCACAGTCTGATTACAAGGAACGATTGGTATTGTGTCACCGCATGGACGGCTTAGTATCTTTTTAAGTTTTTGCTTTCTGACTGCTTATGAAGCAATATATGCCACTTGATGTGTACATTTGTTTGTATCTCTGCTTTCAGGGTGGTGTTGTTGCCCAATAGACACATCTGATTTGTCTATTGTCAGAATGTAATTACCTCAATACTTTTACCTCACCCTTACCTACTCTATCATTGCTGCCCAGTAGACATATCCAGTTAGACCGTTAAAATAATATGCTAAGTGAAATACATATTTCAAAGTATTGATCTTAAAATTAGTGAAACAAATATAATCAATCACCTACAATAGAACTTTCGTTTTTGAGATTATGGGCTGTCATTTTAATTTAATATCTGGATATGTCCCACAAAAAAAATTCAAATCCCATAGCGAAAAAACCCCATTTAACTAGTAAGATGTTGAAGACAAGTCTTATACGGTACAGAGAAAATGAATTAGACAAAGTATTAATGAGGTCTTTTCGACAAAGGTTTATTTTTCAAATCCAAAGCTGTTTTCTTGGACAACTGGTACGATTTGAGTTGAATAAGGTAATTCTTGCAAAGAGTAATGACGTTTTCGTTCAATAGGGCAAACACTGAGGGTTAATATGATACTCATTCGTTTTCATTAAATTCGTGATTAGATCACAATTGAAAACTTAAAAACCAAATAACAAAAATGGAACCGGGAATTAATGTTACCTGTTGTGATGTAATGACAAAACACATTTTAAACTCTTTTGTGATGAACAAAACACATAATATTTTTATATTTTACATAGTGTCTACAGTGTTTCTGTGAAATGGATTCCAGACAAATCTATGGATGGGGAATTCTGATTGTGTTCCTGGTGGTGTCTGTGACTGGTTACCCAAACAGACAATCTTATCAAGGTAAGGAATTAAATCATACATACTGATAAAGAGTAAGACATACATTTACATCAGTCTTATGGAAAGAATGTGATTAAGGCTTCTGTCGCGTGAATAATTAATTCATCGTTCTTGTGAAAACTATTCGTTATGTATTTCTCTTAAGCATTTGATAACGTCAGTCACTCTCTTCTTACCAACAAACTCGGTCACGATGGTATAGATGATGAAACAACTTCCTGCGTCTCAAACTTCTTCAATACTAGAACCCAATCAATACTGGTTGAAGGCGTCAAATCTGAGTATGTACCAGTTTTATCCGGCTTTCCCCAGGGATCTGTACTGGGACCTAATCTGTTCCTATTTAATAATAACGTCATGCCAATTGGCTTGAACTCCACGGTCAGATTGTTTCCGGATGAAACCATCATATATCTGACAACTGCGTCAGAGAAAGATGTCAGGGCCCTACAGTCTGACCTGGACAAACTAGCCATTTGGGAGAAAAAATGGCTAATGGTTTTCAGGCCTGATAAGTTATATGGTCTCACAATTTCTAAGAAAAAAACCCATGTAATTTTTTATTATTTTTTTTATGGCCAAATATCTTAATATGTTAATTCAGACAAATACCTAGGAGTAACCCTCTGATCAGATTTGAAATGGGACTCTCATGTAGATCAGATTTACAACAAGGAACATTCTACTCTAGGATTTCTCACTACAACATTTAAAGAACAGACAAATCTTTGGTTATACCATTTTTAGAATATGCTCGCCCTGTTTGGGATCCGTACACATAAATAACTTCAACAAAATAGAAATGATCCAGAGGAGATGTGTAAAATCGCTTTTGGAATACCTCTTGTGAAACAGATATGATTACTAGTAGTACTCTTGGCTGGAGCAGCATGTCAGCTCGTAGGAAAGATGCACACTTAAAGATACTCTTTACAATTCATCAGGGTTACGGTGGTAATATCCAAGACTGACAGGATGCACCGAGCCAGAGGAATTCCTAGAAATTCCCACCTGGTCCAATACCAACAGCAGTACTCGAAAAACTCTAGACAACAATCCTTTTTTCCTCGTACCATACTAGACTGGAACAAATTACCATCAGACATCGTTAATGCACCCACTTTCAACTCTTTCAATACATCTCTTTCCAGGCACACCTGTTAAATTAAAGATGCAGAATAATAAGTAACTTAAATAGACTTAACATAATAATTTACCACTTCTCTTCTTTTGTGATATTGACAATCTTATCTGATAATGCTTAACTTACAAATATATCCATGCCGTTTAACAGAGCTGCATCAGCAAAACTCGGCCAATGAGAGCGACATGGTCGATCATCGTCCACAGACCATTCCTGAATCGGCCGCCCACAACGACAGACGGGACGATGAGGACAACTTCATGATGCCTAACATGTTAGACACCATGTTTGGCGGGTTTGGTAAGTCTGAGCCACATGTAGAGTAGATACTCATAACATATACTGTCATACAGATTGTCGTTTGATAGATTTTACATACACTATATAAAGATACATGTACAATTATATCATAATGTACATGTAATATGCGTCTCCTTTTAAAAGAGTTCACAATAAATAAATAAATATTTTGATAAAATAAAAGTCTGGATTTTATTCATTTAGGTTTGGGGGTAGGATACCACGCTGCATTCCTCATCATGTTCGTATGGAGTGACTAATGTAGGGCTCCCCACACAATCATTAATTTCCTCTGTGTTTACTGTTTTGGGGATATCGCAGAAACTAATATTGATATGCTATCCTCATTCCTCCAATCTCGTATCTTCATTTTTGATATGTTTAACTGTTGTTCCTATTCGTACTATTAGCTCCACTCAAAGTCGCCAGTTAAACTCAATTTGCGACGACATAATCACTATATACCGCTGCAACTCTTAAAACGCAGAAGTAGGATCCTATAAGTAGAAGAAAAAGTACAGTATGATATAACTTTTCTGTCCTGACGTCAACAAAACACGAATAGAACTTGTTTTATCGATATACATTAAATAGTTTCGTCTTTTTTCAGGAAAGAAGTAACCTAGCTACTACGGAAGACATTTCGGACTGTAACATTTACCAACCAAATCGGGGTAAATTGTAGCAGCATTGTTTTTTCTTTCAAATAAATGTAACGAATTGCCTCTGAAGTCTGTGATTTAATAAACAAGCAGAGTATGAGGACTCTCTTTATTAAACCATCAACCATGAATGCTTTCTAAGATGTAAACACGGAGCCATCGCTGGAAATAGACAGAAGGGAAAAGCAGATTAAAAAATAGCGTAGCCAAAGGAAGTGAAGTTTTACTGAACTGAGTAGACATTTTGTCTAATTTGGACTTATCATTGGTACTTAATGCGAAAAAAGTGAAAATTTGTATCAACCTAAATTGTTCGGAGACATGCAGCACAAGGGAAAACCCTTGATCACATTACTTAGGGTGTTTAGAGTCATTTTCGACCTCATCAGGGATTTAGAATTAATTATCATATTTGTAATCCGTAGGGGAACAAAGGGGTGCAACAAGCTGTGTTTTTGTTTTGTTTTGTTATTCTGTACAGCTATGTGCCTGCTTGCATCAATGGTGCATCTGTTTAAATATAGATTCTCGAGTAAATGATGGTTGGTTATCATGGTCAACTTGAATAAAGATATGAGATTTACCGAGCGCCTTTTACAATTTGAAAAAAAAACAATGATCTCTCTCAGATCTTGTCTGGAAAACCAAATATTTCCCTTGTAATGGAAGATGACGATCTTATTTCCTTATATCATCTCATCATGATTACATTTTTGTGATATACATGTATGTGAGATGGCAAGGCAATATGTTACATACCACTATATTTGGTCCTTATGCCTGAAGGTCAAGGTCACTTGTTAAATTCTTTTTCGGAGCAATTCTGATTTGACGAAGATAACTACATATAAGTTATATATGTAAGATTGTAAGATTGTGAGGCGGTATATTACATGTATATTGCACAATGGTGTCTGTATAGTCAAGGTCAATGTCTCATTAAGTTCAAAGGTCTAATTATTCTGAACCTGTATACCTTCAAAGGTAAGGGATGTGTAGAAGGAAGACAAGCTTTGTTGCATACATCTTTTGTATTCATTCACTTTACACAGTTAAGTAACATCGATGATAACAATAGTGTCAGATATGATCAATTTCAGGTAAAGATACATGTATCATGTAACCTTTATTCCGGTCCAAATTACTTTTTTGGGGTGCTAACATTCCATCATTTTAAGCGACTTTCTTATTTGTTTTTATGGTAAAATATTCAAGTAATGATGGAGGAATATTTACCATACAGTATGAAGGAACAAAGGCTCAATGACAAAATGTGATCACTTTTCATCTATCAAAGTGCATCGTTCATAAACTTATATTTTTCTTTAATTCTTGTTAAGAAGCAGTGAATTCATGGATTTCTTTCAAACTTAGTAAGAATCATCATTGGTGGGAGAGGTTATCAAATTGTAAATTTGGCATACCTTCTCCATTCCCAGTTGACCAATGCTTCGGAAATCTCTAAATTCAGATTTACGAGAATCAACACTCTTTTGTGAATGAAAATATGCTTAGGTGCTTTATCTAAATTGCAGGAAATAATTCAAATTTGGTGGGGTTCTTGCCTATGTTAAAATTCCCATAGACCCAGCCCACGCACGGTTTTCCATGAAACTTTATAAGTACTGCAATCATACCATGGCTGAACAGAAACAACACGTTTTATTTAAAATCATTCAAAAAGAAAAGCCCCACATGGCCTGACATGCGTTTTGTCAAATGGATGCATGTTATGTCCTTTGGAAGCTACATACCATTTCTCCGTGAAAAAAACTTATATTGATTACAGACATGCTAGCAGCTAAAATGATACCAAGTTTGATTAATTATGTCCGTCAGATAGTTTAGTTGACAGTGAGCAAAAACTGACCAGATTTCATCGTTTTTCTGTTGAAATTGCTAATGTATATTATTTCAAGCAGGAGGAACTGCTTTAAGGGCAAATAGACAGATTTTGTTATTCTACCTTAATTTGCCTACTACTTGCAATTGTATTGTATTTTGGTAGAAAACAATCAGTGTTTTGTTCATTTCAATACTTCTGTATCAACCACCCATCGTCCCATAGCTAAAGGAGGTGGGGGCATTATATAAATGATTAGCGCACTAGCTAGACTGAAACACACACTAAAGACCTTCAAAATACTAGCTGGACTCCCTACCACTCTACAAACTGGGCTATCACAGACGATACCCCATATCAGCAAACACACGTCTACAAGATAGTTCTGATGAAGTTTGATTTGGAGTATTTCCCATAAAGTATAATATATCAGCAGTATGCTCACACATTCGAACAGTTCTCTTGCCAGTGGGGGCAAGTACAGTAGTAGTCTCTGATAGGATCTATGGTATCTGCAACATACTACTGAATCCAGACATCATATTTTGTTTGTGACCTATGTGTAGAATTAATCTGACCCTGAGAAAACCAGTTAAACCTAAACCTCAAAGTCACAAAGAAAGTAAACTGTGCCGCTATATATCCTATATATCCTGCTGCTTGCTAAACAAGTTCCAGATATACTGTATACACATTTTCAACTGAAAACAATTAAAGTAGTATAGTATAAGTGACTAGCATAAGACAATGTAAAAATCCTTACTAAAGTTGAAAGGAGAGTGGAGTCATAATAAGAAGACAATAAGAAATAAAAAAAACAAGACAGGCCAGTTAGAAGGATAGCTTGCAAGGTAGCAAGACAGCAAATGAGTGTTGTGAGCAAAGGCTTATGTCCTTAGTCAAGGAGATATTTGGAGTTATGGATAAATACTTGGGTATGTCATAAAAAATGTCATTACCTGCGTTCATCTGATGAGTGTGTGGTGGTGGTGGTGATGATGATGATGATGATGATTGTAGATAATGTTGATGATGGGCATACAGCGATGTTGATCATAATGATGACCAAACATTGAAGAGGATGCTGATATGTTGACGATATTTATCTTATTGATGATGATGTAAGATGACGGTATATGTTGATGGATTTAATGTGTAGATGACGATACTGATGGTGTATGATGATGATGATATGTTGTTTTTTATGGATTGAGGCACTGTTGTTGATGATAATGACGACAATGCTGCAAGATGATGGTATATGACGATGATTATGATAGTGGCAATAGTTTGTTGATGACAATGATGATAAAAATGACATTAAAAGATGATGATGATGATATATTGTGGATGATTATGATGATGATGATGATGATGATGTAATGGTCAATATACATATACGTAATGGTAAGATGACCTGTATGTACTGGTCAGTAGACATGTATGTAATGGTCAGTAGACTTTTATGTTATATTTAGTAGACAGGTAATGGTCAGTTGACGGGTGAATAATGGCCAGTAGACATGTATGTAAAAGTCTGTAGACTTGTATGTAAAGATTAGTAGACTTATAATGGTCAGTTGACGGGTATGTAATGATCATTAAGGATGTATGTAATGTTCAGTAGACTTATATATACTGGGTATATATGGTATGGCAGCAGAAGGAGGCTGCCTCCAAGGATGTCCTCTAGGTCCATGTTCAGCAAGTCTGTGTTAGTAGTGGGGTAGGTATATAGGATAGGCTAGTAGACCATGTTCCCGGTTCTCAATTTAAATTAAATTTTTCATTGATGTAAACAATACCCTAAAACAATTTTTAAAGACTTACGAAGATGAGACATCTCAGAAAACCTATACAAAATAGACTTTAAATGTTCAAGTGTGATTCTTATGGTCGATATTTTTCATGGAGTGTAGTCATAGAAAGCCAGTTAATTTTTATATTACTGACTTAAAACATACAAAATACATATAAATGACATAATTAGTGTCTCTACAATCATATTTTGAAGCATCTACAAATATCAATCCTAATTGTGTGTACTTATTACATCAAATATTGGAGTATCCCCTAATAATCAAGGCAAACATCAATACAGGCCCTTTCTGCTTTTCTTTACAAACTTTTAAATAATAATGTCGGTGTCTGAAGTTATTTCACCTCAACATTGAAATACTAAAGTTTGAATAAAATCCATGCGTGGGCAGATTAAGAACCCCACCTTTAATTAATTTAGTTTTTATAAGCGCACTATATCAACAGTATAGTGACTTGTTTAGTTACGACTACGGGGTAGTTTGGACGACTTCTGAATCGGCCTCATTATAACGACTACGGGGGTAGTTTGGGCGACTTCTGAATCGCCCTCATTATAACGATTACGTGGGGTAGTTTGGGGTTCTTCTGAATCGGCATCATTAAAACGACTACGGGGGTAGTTTGGGCGACTTCTGAATCGCCCTCATTATAACGATTACGTGGGGTAGTTTGGGGTACTTCTGAATCGGCATAATTAAAACGACTACGGGGGTAGTTTGAGCGACTTCTAAATCGGCCTAATTACAACGACTAAGGGGGGTAGTTTTGTGAACTTTTGAACCGGCCTCATTATAATGAATACGGGGATAGTTTGGGCGACTTCTGAATCGGCATCATTAAAACGACTACGGTGGGAAGTTTGGGGTATTTTTGAATCGGCCTCATTTTAATGACTTCGGGGGTAGTTTGGGGCGACTTTTGAATCGGCATCATTAAATGACTATGGGGGTAGTTTCAAAGACTTCTGAATCGGCCTCATTATAACGACTACGGGGGTAGTTTAGGGGACTTTTGAATCGGCCTCATTATAATGAATATGAGGAGAGTTTGGACGACTTTTGAATCTGCATCATTAAAACGACTACGGCTGGAAGTTTGGGGTACTTCTGAATCGGCATAATTAAAACGACTACGGGGGTAGTTTGAGCGACTTCTGAATCGGCCTCATTACAACGACTGAGGGGGGTAGTTTTGGGAACTTTTGAACCGGCCTCATTATAATGAATACGGGGATAGTTTGGGCGACTTCTGAATCGGCCTCATTATAACGACTACGGGTGTAGTTTCAAGGACTTCTGAATCGGCCTCATTTTAACGACTACGGGGGTAGTTTAGGGGACTTTTGAATCGGCCTCATTAAAACGACTACGGGGGGAATTTTGGGGTATTTTTGAATCTGCATCATTAAAACGACTACGGGTGGAAGTTTGGGGTACTTTTGAATCGGCCTCATTTTAATGACTACGGGGGTAGTTTGGGGGACTTCTGAATCGGCATCATTAAACGACTATGGTGGTAGTTTCAAGGACTTCTGAATCGGCCTCATTATAACGACTACGGGTTGTAGTTTGGGGGCCTTCTGAATCAGCATCATTATACCGACTACAGGTTGTTGTTTGGGGGACTTCTGAATCGGCCTCATTATAACGACTACAGGGGGGGGGGGGGGGGGGGGAGTTTGGGGGTCATTATAACGACTACGGTGGTTGTTTGGGCGACTTCTAAATCAGCCTCATTATAACGACTACGGGGGTAGTTTGGGGAACTTTTGAATCGGCCTCATTTTAACGACTACGGGGGTAGTTTGGGGGACTTCTGAATCGGCCTCATTATAACGACTACAAGAATAGTTTGGGCGACTTCTGAATCGGCCTCATTATAACGACTACGGGGGTATTTTGGGGGACTTCTGAATCGGCCTCATTATAACGACAACAAGAATAGTTTGGGGGACTTCTGAATCGGCCTCATTATAACGACTACGGGGGTTAGTTTGGGCTTCTTCTGAATTGGACTCATTATAACCACTAGGGGTTGTAGTTTGGGGACTTTTGAATCAGCCTCATTATAACGACTACGGAGGGTAGTTTGGGGGACTTCTGAATCAGCCTCATTATAACGACTACGGAGGGTAGTTTGGGCGACTTCTGAATCAGCCTCATTACAACGACTACGGGGCTAGTTTGGGCGACTTCTGAATCGGCCTCATTATATCGATTACATGGGGTAGTTTGGGGGACTTCTGAATCGGCCTCATTATAACGACTATGGGGGGTAGAAGGGGGACTTCTGAATCGGCATCATTATAACCACTACGGGGGTGGGGAGGGGGGGGGGGGGT
>JAULCA010398672.1:0-11884 GCA_032360845.1 Crassadoma gigantea
CATAGCAAATTATTTAAAATCCTTCTCCTTCTATAGGAATGAAAGGATTTGGTTCATATTTGGTCTGAAGCATCCTTTGGTGAAAGGGGACCAATTTTGTAAAAACTGTGGGTCTGGCCCCCCCAGGGGCCTGAGGGGCTGGGCCTAATAGGGAAAACATAGCAAATTATTTAAAATCCTTCGCCTTCTATAGGAATGAAAGGATTTGTTTCATATTCTTTAGGAATGAAAGGATTTAGGATTTGTTCTATATTTCGTCTGAAGCATCCCTGGGAGAACAGAAACCAATTTTGTATAAACTGTGGGTCTGGCCCCCCCAGAGGCCTGAGGGGCAGGTCCCAATAGGGGAAACATTGCAAATTCTTAAAAATCCTTTTTCTTCTGTAAGAATGAAAGGATTTGTTCCATATTTAGTCTGAAGCATCCTTGGGTGAAGGGTAACAAATTTTGTATAAATGGTTGGTTTGGCCCCCCAGGGGCCTGAGGGGCGGGGGCCCAACAGTGGAAACAAAGCAAATTCTTTAACATCCTTCTTCTTCTGTAGGAATGAAAGGATTTGTTCCATACATGGTCTGAAGCATCCTTGGGTGAAAGGGAACCAATTATGTATAAACTGTGGGTCTGGCCCCCAGGGGCCTGAGGGGCAGGTCCCAATAGGGGAAACATAGCAAATTCTTTAAAATCCTTCTTCTTGTGAAGGAATGAAAGTATTTGTTCCATATTAGGTCTGAAGCATTCTTGGGTGAAAAGAAACAAATTTTGTATAAACTATTGGTCTGGCCTCCAGGGGCCTGAGGGGCAAGGCCCATTATGGGAAATATAGCAAATCATTATTTAAAATCCTTCTTCTTCTGTAGGAATGAAAAGATTTGGTCCATATTTTGTGTGGAACATCCTTGGATGAAGGGCAACTAATTTTATATAAACGTTGTGTCTGGCCCCACCCTTGGAGACATAATCCCTGGGTCAAAATTTAAAAACGATCGAGATCCTCACCCCAATACTGTATATATATATATATACAATTACTGGGCATAAAGAGACAAATGCAGTCATGATATAAGCACTGACCCTGAGTAAGAATGTAACCCCTAGGGACCTAGTTTCTGAGTCACAGCTTGGATACAGTTGAGATCCCCACACAATAACCATACATAAAATTCCTGAGCATGAAAAATCTAATTCAGAATGCTACAAGGATTGGCATAGGGGTCTGGCCTATTCCCTTGAATCTCATTTGGATAATAATTTCCATAATGGCTTCGATATACAGGTGAGCGATACAGGCCCTCTGGGCATCTTGTTAGCTCACCTAGTCCGAAGGGCCTAGTGAGCTTATGCATTGGTGTGGCATCTGTTGTCCGTCCCTCCGTCTTCCGGCGTCAATATTTTACTTTAAACAATTTCTTCTCCATAACCAAAAGGCCTAGGGTGATGATGATTAGCCAGTAGCATGCTGGGAAGAAGGGCTACAGAGTTTGTTCAAATAAATGACCTTGACCCACTTTCAAGGTCACAGGGGTCAAATGCTTAAAATGTTAAAACAACTTCTTCTCCATAACCAAAAGGCCTAGGGTGATGATATTTAGTCAGTAGCATGTTGGGATAAAGGGCTACAAAGTTTGTTCAAATAAATGACCTTGACCCACTTTCAAGGTCACAGGGGTCAAATGTCTTAAAATCCTCAAGCGACTTCTTCTCAATAACCAAAAGGCCAATGGTACTGATATTAGGCCTGTAGCATGCTGGTATGAAGGGCTACCAAGTTTGTTCAAATGAATGACCTGAACCCACTTTCAAGGTCACAGGGGTTGAATGTCTCAAAATCTTCAAATGACTTCTTCTCAATAATCAAAATGCCTAGGGTACTGATATTGGGCCTATAGCATGTTTGGATGAAGGGCTACCAAGTTTGTTAAAATGAATGACCTTGACCATTTTCAAGGTCACAGTGTCAAATGTCAAAAAATCTTCAAACAACTTTTTCTCTTTAACTAAATTGCCCATTGTACAGAAAATGGGCCTGTAGCCTGCTTGGATCAAGGGCCACCAAGTTGTTAATATGGATGACCTTTACCCACTTTCGAGGTCAAAGGCAAAGGGGTTGAATGTCACAAAATCTTCAAACAACTTCTTCTCAATAACCAAAAGCCCTATGGTATAGAGTTTGTTTGAAAATCAAAGTCACATGGATCAAATGATTTTAAATCTTTCAACAGGTTGTTTGGAATGACTTAAAGTCATTAATACTAATATAATGCTTGTACATTTATTTAAGATCACCTTTTAGGTTACAAGTGTGAGAATAATACCAGGTGAGCGATGCAGGCCCATTGGGCCTCCTGTTTTAAATTAAAAAAAGTTTCGCAATTCATACGTGAAGTGTGTCAGTCAGAGAATGCCAGCAATCATCATCTGTTATGATGTTTCACAGCAAACACTGCATTCTCACACCTTCTTCAAAACAGGATTTGATTCCTGATCAGGGACTCAATAATTAGTGCTAGTTGATTGAGTTGGCCTCTAAAAATTGAAATATTTCTTTTTTTTACAGAATGGCGAAGGAAGAGAAAGGTGTATGTTATTGTGGAGATAAAAACATTGAAGCTGACACACCGACTCTTGTCTGTGGCCGATGTCACGGAAACTTCCATATAGGTTTGTAATAATAGCAGAATTCAGCAAAAAAAATTCTGTTACACACTACAAAAAGAACTAGGCTTAATCAATTTTTGTTACAGGTATCCTCTAAAAATTGTCTTGTGTTTGTACGGGTTTGTTGCACACCAAAACTATATAATAATGTGTCCACTTTACACTCCTATCTTAAAATGATACATGTCAATAATCATTTGTGAAAAGGGTATGTGAAGATAGTGTGGTGTTTTGATCATTCATGAATATAAATGTTCACTCAAATCTGAACATTATGGAAATATAACATTCATGTTTGTAAAAAGAAGTAAAACTCAACATTTTAAGGTCACCTGATGGTGACCTATTGCAATCGCCTATTTTCGTGCGTCATCCGTTTAACTTTTCCTTGTGAACTCAATAACTGAAGTAAATATAAACCAATTTTGTTGAAACTTGGTATGCAGCCTTATATCAATAAGATCTTGGACAAGTTCGAAAATGGGACTAATTCAATTGCAATTTTCAGAGTTATTGCCCCTTGTATTTTTATTATTATTGGACATTGTGAACACAATAACTTGAGTAAATATTGATCAATTTTGATGGCACTTCATATGTAGCCTTATATCATTAAGATCTTGGATGGGTTTGAAAATAGGTCCAATTCCATGGCAACTTACAGTTATTGCCCTTTGTATTTTTATCATTAGACATTGTAGACAAGATAATTTGAGTAAATTCTTTTTACTGGAAATCATTCAAACTTGATTGACATTATATATTATGGGAAATTTTTACTATGAGATTTTTAGGTCACCTGAGACGAATTCTCAAGTGATCTATTCTAATCGCCTTTTGTCTGTAGTCGTGCGTCGTCCGTCCATGAACAATTTTAATTTTCGACTTTTTCTCAGAAACCCCTGAACCAATTTCAATGAAATTTGGCAGACACCTTCCATGGCCAAAGGCCAACCAAAATTGTGAATTATATGGTCCCCAGCCCCCAGAGGCCTGAGGGGCGGGGCCAAAAGTGATCAAATTGACTAAAATTTCAAAAGTCTTCTTTACAAGTTCCAAATATGGTAGAATCAAATACTCTTCATAGATGTAAGGGTCTTAAAGTGCTCTACCAAAATTGTAAATTTCATGACCCTGGGGTCTCACTATCCCCTGGGTAGGGGGTACATTTTGCTATAGTTTATATAGGGAAATCACATTTTTGACCAACATTTGTTTAATTTCCATTTGAATTAATTGAAACATGGTAAGCATTAATAGCAATGGATAGCAGTTTGATTGTAATGCACATATCAGCCCAGACTGACCGCTGGAGCCCTAACCCCAAGGGCTGAAGGGCAGGGCCCAAAGGAGTCACTGTTCTAAAATTTCTTCAGTTTTCTTTTTTAGAATCAGAGGTGCAAGTTTAATATACTCTTTAGTCTAAATTATGTATGCTAGATATTGATTAAGATGTTTTTTTTTGTATTTTCTCACTTTGAATATTATTTCTGGTCATGTTTTAAAAACAAAATCAACTGTCTGAATAAAATATATCAGAACTCAGGTGACCATTAAGGCCCATGGGCCTCTTGTTTACTATGTCCTATCCCCAGGACCTGTAATTTTGACAAACTTTCGAGGTAGTAAGGGTCAAAGGTAAAAATATCAAATTGAGTATTGTAGACAATGATGCAATCTACAGAGCAAAGAAATCTATGGAGGTAAAGGTCACAAATGCAATACAGTTCTGACCTCGCTGATTATTCAAACACTGCAGGTATTTTGTAAACACCTCCTCAATTAATATATTAATGCCATTTAAGAATATCATACCGGTACAACAATTGAAGTTCATTAGAGATTAGTCAGGTGACTGTTAAGGCCCTTGGGACTCTTGTTGATGAATTGAGATTAATATTTACTTCATTTGACATTACTGCGTTCTTTTGTTGATACACTATATTGGTTCCGTGCATCTTTTTATGCATCATTTGCATTTAATGTCAAATCTGAATAGGATATTGTAAAATTTAGTTTATTGGATATGTTTAATAATTCATATATTTAATGTTCAGTAAAAGGAAGTCATTTAGATTAAGTAGAACACTATTTATCAGTCCAACTCTGTTAAAAATGTTGGCTAGCTAAAAGTGTATAAAAATTGGAACCTTTTATCTTCAGAGTGCCTGAAGTCCGGTTCACCATCTTCACTGTTTGGAGATGTATTCTTCGATTTCACATGCTCAAAATGTGCAGAAAGACATGAGGAAGTGGTGGAACGTATGAAAATGCAGTGGTAATAGACTGTACAATATACTTGGTAGTCATAGGCTGTAACCCTCCATACTGAATGATGGTATATACATTATAGTCACAGGTATTAGCCTCGTCTGTCAGTAAACCCATATATATTCTTGGGTAGATGAGGCTATATCACAATATTTGGGATTGTTTTTTTCTTTTTACTGCTCAATGACTTTTCTTTCCTAGAGCTATGCTTGGCAACACCTCACTTTTGGCTTTAATGTTAAATTCACCCATGTAAGGAAGGCAAGGTAAGGGTTCTGTCCCTAAGCTTGGACATACCAAAGTCCTTAACCATGGATGCTGGTCCACCCGTTGTCAGTATAATGTGACCAGTCGGAATGCTGTACAGAGTGAGATTTTGGCATAGTATTTCAGTGAGATTGGGCTATAAAGTCTGTGTCAGATTAACACTATAACAAGGAGGCAAGTACACCAACATACCCTATCTCCTACACACATGCACTCTTGCACAACACACATGGAGGCACATACTTAATGATGCATGTTCATGTACCTGAAATCTTGCATGTTTCATTACATAAATGTTTTCACAAAGTAATGTAATATGAATTAGATTATACAATAAAAAAGATAAACAAATCACATATTACCATTCATTAAACATAGCACTTTTCATATAATTTTAAAGCACATGAAAATATATCATGAAAAAGATCATTTGCAAGAAAGAAAAATTATGAGAAGTGATTTACTGGGATCTACAACATTACCTGAACTTGCTTCACTTCACCAAAGATATTAATACTGTTGCATTGATATTGTCGGTTTGTTCTTGTAAAATTTGCTGGAAGCCATTACACAGTCTATATATTTACCTATAATGAGATAAATTAGTTGTTGACAAACAAAGAAGATACTTTTGATGTTGTATATGTTGACAGGACACAAGTGGTACTGCTGGCACTGTATAACCTACAGCTGAGTGGTAAAGTCGGAAAGTTTGGCTACTACAGATGGAAGGAACATATCTGTGCCTTCATTGACAAGTACTGGCTGGTTCTGTTTGGGAATCACAGGTAACACACTATCCAGTCTTCTTACAGAATATATCACGATAGGACAAACGTTTATTGGCAGTATGAATGCCACATAATTTTAAGGATTTTTCTTGTACTGTGTACTGATTTTGAAAAAATGATTTCCTTAAATTTTTTAACCGCTCTTGGCGAGAGCTGAGCGGCTTATTGATTCTGTCCAAGCATCGTTTGGGGCGCGTGCGCATAATTCAGTGCCTGCATGCTTCCGCTACTAGTTTCATTATCGTAAATAGAAAGTAGAAGCTCTGACACTCACCTGTGGGTTACATAAAGTCTTCTGATACCCTTCTCCAAATAATCATCAATATTTAAAATAATTGCAGAAAACAAAATGTTTATCTCTGGTGCATTCTATGAGTGTTGTGGTGGTGAAAACTACATACAAATAGGAATGTTCATTCGTGCACCGGGTTTGAGTGTTTTAGCAACTCGGATTGAGGTGTGAGGAATGTTTGTTTTACACGCGTATTAGTTCAAGTGTTTTCATGACTCGGATTCAAGCACATGAAGACAGAAGCATTGACGCTGTCTGTTTGGTCTAGCTTTTTATATTTGATAAGAACATGGAAGAAATATATATATATACATATAAACCGTATGAGTGATGAAGTATAACCTCTATTTCGATGTTTCAAACGGGAATGTAATATGACATATCGTGCTTAGACTGGTAACGGTAATAAACCATTGTTGCTACCACTTGGCTCTGAGACAACTGTGTAAGCTGATCAAACATTTCCTTAACACAGCATGATATTTCTGGGGTATTTATTTATAAAAATGTAACAATTTAAGAACATGACACTGCTGTTTGACAAGAATTCACGCTGTGTCAAAATATTATCCAATTCGGCGTAAGGGAAATAACTCTTACTTTGGTAAAGTCGCATTGATAAATATAATTCAATCATATTCAAAAAATGTTTGTGAGATAATGTGATGAATTGTATATTCAATGACAGTAAACAAAGTCCTTACATATAGTTATAATTATTATTAATATGAATAATAAATAAATAAAAATAAAAGGAGTACAATGTCTCTTATCATCTGATTGTGGGTCTGTTTTAATTCTCAGACTAACACCATTGACTTAGATAGCATAATCTAATATAATTCCGTGCTATCACACATCACAAATACACCGCCAAGCAAAGTCAAGGAAAAAGTGGGGTTATAGTCAACTTAACCAGTGACTTTATATATAAAACAGTAAATTAAGTATAGATATATTAAAAGAATTTGTCTCCCAGACACAGAGATAGCATTTACCTGTTGGAGAGAGTCAAATGCTCATGTCACATCATTGGAGGATGCTTGTTAATGAAAATAACAACAATGCGTCATAAAAGAGGGTGACAAAAGAGAATGAGAAATCATTTTAAGGCGTCATTAAGAGAGGTGATTGATTTTGGAAATTCCAAAGCTAGCATCACATGACCTACTTTTTCAATAAGCAGAATACAGAACACATATCTGAGGTATTACAGTAGATATTGATGCGTGTTACTGAAGCAAGTGGCTTTAATGTCACACTGACATAATTCTAGTTTATTATTTTTTTTAATATCAACTTTATTTTACAACAATTATCAACTTTATTTTACAACAATTATGAAACAAGTTTTTATAACTTAAATTAATCACTCTTGTTGGCCCGAGTGAAATTATAGCTATCAGTCTGGATAAAGATACCCCTGTTATTGCTTCCAGTTTGCTAAATTGGACTTGAAAACAACCAGGTTCTGGTTAAAAATAAATCACCCCATTTAGAGTAAAACATGGATTCTTATAAAAAATTAAATTAAATAAATGAATTATTTTTTAAAATGTGTCAGTCTCTCCCTCTTTGTATACTTAGCAGAAAAAAAAAGAAAAAAATGATCTTGCTATTTTTCAGTTGACAATAAAATGAACAAGTCAGAAAGAGATTATTGCAAAATCTTAATAAATAGAAAGTCTGTTGTTCTCATGTTTTGTTTGGTTTGCTGTATGTACAGGACATCACAAAATTTTTACAACCCCCCCCCAAAAAAAAACCCCTTGAACTCCCTATAGATAAGCTTCCTGTAACATAGGGATAGGTTTCTTCTGATACATCGGGTATGAGTGGTGTGGGATGACATAATGATGTGGTTGTCTTCTTCAGGAAGAAGACAAACTTGTGGCATGGTACAGTGGCTGGTACACTGTCCTCCGGCTGTCCGCATCACTTTGTATCAGGAGCCAAAGAGTTGGGAGAGTCTGGCTGGTGGAGGCTGGCTGAGATGAAGCCACCTAATCACAAACTAAGTAATCTTTTCTCTACTGCCATATCATTTGCAAGGCTAGGAATCTTTTTTACCATTTTCCCTTTTAAGACCCCCATATTTATAATTCTGTGTAACTACATCTCGCTTATTTTTATCGGAATTACTATTCTTTAAGAAATTATAAAGAATAGTGTTAAGCTGTTTGATAAATCACTTATCAGGATTTAGCAACAAAATAAAAAGATGGTTCAATTGAGTAATAAAGATTGTATTATATTAATCCTACCAATAAGTGTAAGCCTCCTATTACTCCATCCCTTTATCAGACTTTTGAGTTTAATCAATTTTTTATCATAAATCATTTTTGGTATTCTATTTAAGATCAACATGAAAATCTATACCAAGAAGTATAAATTTATCAACCCCCCCCCCATTTTAGATTTAAGTTAGGAAGAAGTACATTGTTACTATACTTTTTACTACCTATCCAAATAACTTGAGTTATCGCTATATTTACTTTTAGTCACAGAAATTTTTGCATAGCTATTTAGTTCATCAACCTTCAAAATCTTCTAAATTAAAAAAAAAAATTGATGGTTTTTGCCCGAATAATACTTCCCTTGACTTTGTTCAGTCTATTATCTTCTAGTTCCTTTTTCTTACTATCCAACTCTTGGGATTCCAAAATATTCTGATTTTAAAGCTTCTTTTAGCTTATTTTGTCTTAAAGTACTTTGCATTTTTTTATATGATGAGTTGGGAAATAGATCTGCCCCTGATTTCCATTAACAGAGTTTCCAAAAATATATTCCTGATCATGCAACAAGGAATTATTAAATTTTCAAAGCCCTTTACCCTTTTCAAATTCATTGAACTTAAATGTTATTTTTGGAAAACCCCTCCCACGTGATAAATGATCATAGATACTTGTTTGCATGTATCTTTTCCTTGTAAAGTATATAACTTTCCAAAATCAAAATGTTTTCCCCCTTAATAGATTTATTCTGTGCCTCCATTGTAGTGACTTCTTCCAACAAGGCTGGGCGACGGCGTGTGAGCCACCCTCTACCTCCACAGGACCATGGAACCACCATGAAGGTGGAGGGTCTGAGAAATAGGAGAGGCAAAACATCAATCGAGGCTGCCATGGAGTTGAAGGCTAAGAGAGAAACTCTGCTGGTCAGTAATAAGCCATCTAATATCCATCTAATTTTGTGTAATGGGTCATCTGCCCGTCCACATGGGTTTTTCTCCAGGTACTTCAATTTCTTCCCACATTAAGATGCCATACCTGCTACCATCAAGGCCAACACGAGTAGTTACCTTAAACACCTGTGTAATTTGCGCACCTATGTAATTTGCGCAGGTACTTTTTGAGGCTGAAAATCTGGAAAAAAGCTTCTACTCAAATATTTTGCGCACCAAAATAAATCTGAAAAAAAACCGATGTTCATGCTTGGAAATCGATCTCTTAAAAATTAAAGACAAACTGCTTGTGATCCTTGGGATTTTCTTAATTGCTTATTGTGGGTTCATAATATCTCATGATTAAAGACATAATTAGATCTGTTTGGTGATATTTACAGGTAAGTTAACAGGAGGCCATAGCCCCTGAGGCCGTCTGATCCCTGACAATAGGCTAAGTAGGATCTCCATGCTCCAGCAAAAAAATATTGACACACCTCAACACCACAGTTGATACAAATTACAATGCAGTAATTAGCTAGCTCTATATCTGTGATTACCGATTAACAAAAGCGCTTATGAAATTAAATTGAAATTATTTGTTATTTTTTCACTCACCAACACGTGGCATGAAGCCCCACTGCACTGTCATAACTAAAGACTGATTTGACTGATAATGGATTGTAAGAAATATGTTTATTCTGGAAGCGTGAACATTCAATACATTCTCTTCAAAATCTTCTCGAAAGGAAAATATCAAAGCAAACTACACTATTTTAACGATGCTTCATTTGATAAATATTGAAATAATTCACAAGGTTATCAATCACATGTTTACATAGTGTTAGACGTGAGATCAACATAAAAGTGAGCTAGGAAAACACATGCTCAAAGAAAAGGCGATTTGTAAAAGAATATCAGAAATTATATCATCAATACATGGAACAGAGCTTAATTGAACAACTACATTTTCGTAATATTATGGGGAAAATGTGCGGAGATGTCGAAATTTAAGTTGATCAGCGATTTTCTGGCATCAAAATTGGCTAAATTTTCTGTATTAACAGTCCAGTACCTGTTTAGTTCACCTGACCATAGGTCATGGTGACCTATTGCGACAGCCTTTTGTCCGCTGTCGTCCGTTAACTTTTCCTTGTGAACACAATAACTGAAGTAAATATAAACTAATTCTGTTGGTACAATGTATGCAGCCTTATAGTTATAAGATCTTGGACGAGTTCAAAAATGTGACCAATGCAACTGCAATTTGCAGAGTTAGTGCCCTTTGTATTTTTATTATCATTGGACCTTGTGAACACGATAACTTGAGTAAACATCGATCGATTTTTATGGCACTTCATATGCAGCCTGATATCGATAAGATCTTGAATGGGTTTGAAAACAGGTCCAATTCAATTGCAACTTGCAGAGCTATTGCCCTTTGTATTTTATTATCATTGGACCTTGTGAACACGATAACTTGAGTAAACATCGATCGATTTTTATGGCACTTCATATGCAGCCTGATATCAATAAGATCTTGAATGGGTTTGAAAACAGGTCCAATTCAATTGCAACTTGCAGAGTTATTGCCCTTTGTATTTTATTATCATTGGACATTGTGAACACAATAACTTGAGTAAATATTGATCGATGTTGATGACACTTTCTATGCAGCCTTATATCGATAAGATCTTTGATGGGTTCGACAATCGGTCCAATTCAATTGCAACTTGCAGAGTTATTTCCCTTTGTATTTAATTATCATTGGACCTTGTGAACATAATAACTTGAGTAAATATCGATCGATTTTGATGACACTTTCTATGCAGCCTTATATTAATAAGATCTTGGATGGGTTCGAAAATGGGACCAATTCAATTGCAACTTGCAGAGTTTTTGCCCTTTGTAGTTTTATTGTCATTGGACCTTGTGAACAAGACATTTGAGTAAATACTTTTTACTGGAAATCATTCAAACTTGATTGACATTATATATCATGGGAATTTTTTAATTATGAGATTTTTTACTCTGTCCTATCCCAGGGCCTGTAATTTTGACAAACTTTCGAGGTACAGACCCTAAAGCGTTAAACATTCCCACAAACGCGTTCCAGTTGCGTTTGCGTTCCTTGCGTTTGGGATCGTTTGCATTTCGTTTCGTCGAGCGTTTTGCGTTTGCGTTTTCAACCCATTTTCGTTCGTTTGCGTTCCGTTTGTTTGCGTTTGCGTTTTCAACCCATTTTCGTTCGGTTGCGTTTGCGTTCGTTTGCGTTTGCGTTCGTTTGCGTTTTCGTTCGTTTGCGTTTCATCTACCGGATGTACTGAGGTCAGTTTTCGTCTGCTAGTTAAATCGTCTTAGCGTATTACCGCCATGTTGAGTTTGTAACCAGCTTAGTTTGAGTCAGGTAAGCGTTTGAAAATGTTGACATAAAAAACACTAAAG